>JAVTVY010044321.1:0-213063 GCA_036873755.1 Hanleya hanleyi | reverse complement strand
AGTTTCTCCATTTTTTTCAGGCATTGTAGAATTTGAACGCACATGGTTTTTTTGTTTGTTTTTTTTTTCTCCATCGGGAGACATTGAGGACACGGACAGATTTATCTCCTTCCTCAAGCTCTGCATTGCCAAGATCAATGTCCTCACTCCACGATGTTGACCATCATCCTAACGCATGGCACGATCACACATAGAAACTTCTGCTCATAGCCATGCAGTAATGGATGATATCTGAGTATATTAGAGCATTTCCCAATTGGTCACCTCCGATTGATCCCATGAGATCCGAAATCGGCGCAATCACATTCATAAAACGAGGACACACCTCCAGAAAGCCATCGACTGAAATGATCCCTTGGTGGGCCTCGAAATGCCCCTACCACAAAATAAAAAGCATATCATTTTCCTGCGAACTGTCACCGATGTTGTTAATTTAAAATAGGTAAGGTCGTTAGTAATATAATTTTTCTTAAGAAAAACAAAGAAGCATGCTCCATTAGAGTGAGAACTAACCTAGCTGATTCGCACAACTTCATTTTGGTCTCGCATAGAATCCCCCAGTCTTGCGCATCTGCACTCAAATGAGACTGATATGGCTGATGTCTGAGATGCCCAGGTCAAACTATTTAAATACAGGTAATTTCAATGGCTCGTTTAAATGCGGTGGGCATGTGACTTGATGCTTCAGGAACAACTTTCGAACAGGATTATGTCCCTCCAGAAATATGTCCTTTGCGGCTGAGAGGTGGCACCGTGTGAAATACTTGCCGAATCATAGCGATAAGCTAAGGGTAGTCAATTATGAGATTAAATTTGTTGGAATAATATTTTCTTGAATATCATAACAGCATGGGGGTTTTAGGCACTTTTTCATCTAGGTAACTCAGATTAAAAACTTGAATTTGAAGAATTGAGTTCTTGAGAAATTTTGAACTTGAGATTTGCCCTAGCCACAACTGTTCCTATCAATAATACCTTCGGATGATAGTCACACATGGCGTTCAGTGATCTCCGTGTGCTATAACCCGTACCGTATAAAAGTTCATTTTGATGCTAAGTACCTGTTATTTTCGGGAAGCTAATTCCTACATATTTCCACGCTTGTCGCTTTTATTAAAGTTTCCGGCGCTGGTGATCAGCTGTACAAGAGCCGTTTTCACATCGACCCTGACTTTCCCCATGTTACGGTAGACGCCATATTGCGTGTATTTGGGCCACTACGCATGCGCAGTTACACAATATGGCATCTACCGTAACATTAACTGGAAGATGATCATCGATAAAAAACATTCGTGCCTTTACCGTTAACCAATGCCCTGGAAGTAGTATGGTACAGATTAATAGTGTACTGTTTATTATCTGGTGCACGGATTTTCAGGGACACTTGTACTTCATTTCCAGATACATCCAATGATGGGGATTTTTCAAGCAGTAGTTGTGGTTTGGTTACCTCAAATTGAGTGTATGTCTTTTGTTTGAACAGCTGATACATCCCTGCAGAGTATGTTAGGCTTACACCACCACCTGTGTTTTTCAATGTGACGTCTGATCGTTTGGCTGCCGATAACTTTTTCACAAGAGCCTTTGTTTTGTTCAATGAGTAACTTTTTGATTTGACATCAGATTTGTTGACGTATCTATAGTTAATAAGCACATTTGCGGCACTGTCAGTTTCTAACTGTGAGATCTGTGGAAACTTCGAAATCTCGCCACTGTCGTTGGGTACATCAGTGGGTGTCCAGTTTTCGTCACGCGCGTCCGTCTTTGAAGATGAGAATGGGAGGACTGCCCTATCGTCGGCTCGCTTGGGCCTCATCTTTTAATTGTGCGTAGGTTCAGCGTGCCAATGGAGTGGTATTTATACCGCCGTCAACTTTAAATATCACTTGAATTACATTGTTTCTGCCGGTCGAAGTGTGCATGTCCAAAATGGCGGAACCGGACCGGAACTTGCAAGCAGCTCTCGTAAAAGTCTCACGAGAGCCCATTTAGCAGTATGCGCGAAAACGTCTCTGCGCAAGTTCTGCCTTTTTTCAGACCGGAAGTTTAGAATTTTAGACGAACAATTTGCGAACAATTTGGGCTTGAAAGACAGACTTCCCTTCATCTGAGACAACCCAAATTGTTACGAATTTCCAGATCAATATCTTCTCCACATTTGGCTCTGTGACCGTAAGTCCCAACTCTGCTTTGTTTTCTCGCAATCTTGCGGACAAAGCGATTTTAGCCCCCATGAGACCAAGCCAATCCAATAAGGCTGCACGCTTACGCGGCAGCCTTAATAATGTATTTGAATTGTGCTTGATCTAAAAAACCCTGTTCACATCGGGAGTTCTGGTCAAATTAGAGTTGAGTGTACCAATTCTGTGCCTTTGGTTGGCATAATGAATTTTCTCTGTTGATGCCTTATTTGTGGCTGAATTACATACACTCGGTTATAGTTTGCTACAAAAACAATTTCTGCTCAGACACCATTCACCATTCATTGTGAACATGTGGTCTACATGATCAAGCTGTGAAACACCTGATGCTGAAAGAAACATCTTTATCATGGGACAGAGTTATCCCCCGGTCGTAAACTCACCTGAATGGCATGGTCGTCCACACTCTGTAGGACTTCCTTATCCATGGCATCGAGAGTGGGTTTGGGCTGGGAGCGAGGGGCGGGGGCGGGTTCCGGAGCCTGTTCACTCTCCACCCTCACGGGAATCAGGGTAAATGACGAGGGAGCTTGGGCACCTCCTTGACCCATGTTTCTTTTTTCCACCTTTATGGGTTTGCTGGGGGGTACGTTGGTCACCTGTGCTTGCTGGGCCTGGGGTACGGCCGCCTCACCTTGACCCGGCATGAACACTGTGGTGCCCTGACCGCGCGGGAATGCCATATTGCCATAGATGGCCTGTTGACGCTGGTCGGGGACATTGCCGTACAGGTACTGTTGTTGGAGGAGTTCGGGAGGGGGTGGGGGCAGATTTTCCAAATCTTCTAATTTCTGTCCCGGTTTGGGTGCCACTGCGGGACCAGGTCTGCCAAGACTGATATTTGCCACACCAGTGGTGACCTGCAAATGGAAGACAGAAGTAAAATTTACTTTCCACAGTTTATTTTCAGACATACATTGTTCGCAACATTCAAGTTTCGCAACATCATGGATCGATATATATATATATATACGCATCAAGCACATTATTCAGGTAACTTATCAGGGGTTCATAGATGTCAAAATATTTAGCATTTTTCTCACTGAATTGAGTTTTTGTTCAATCACTATTCAGTTTTCCTTGAAATTTACCCCTGTAATGTGTAATATTCTCATACTTTAACATCAGCATTTCTCTACAGAGTTTTTGAGTGAATTTTATACCATTGACGGCTGTAAAATGCGATTTATATGAGCCGTGCTTATAAGCTCCTATATGCATGTATCTCCGAGTGTCCTTGCACATGTGCAAGAAATGAGCTCGGAAAAATAAAATAAACCAAGATCTGATTTTGTGGTACTATTAAGCTTTGAAACTAATGACCCAAAAATCACCAGACTTCTTCAGATTTACATGTACATTAGAAGGACAACAATGTTATATAAATGTACATGTTATATCAACATTGGTGGGGGTAAATTCTTAGTTTATGATATTGTGTGAGCAAGGTCTGGTAGAATAATACTAGTACATGTACTGTGACAGAAGACAGAAGGACAAATGTACAGAGTACACTTGCAGCAGGGTTGGTATGTCTTATTGTAAATGTACTGAGTACAATTGCAGCAAGGTTGGTATGTCTTATTGTAAATGTACTGAGTACACTTGCAGCAGGGTTGGTATGTCTTATTGTAAATGTACAGAGTACACTTGCGGTGCTGGGATGGTATGTCTTATTGTAAATGTACTGAGTACACTTGCAGCAGGGTTGGTATGTCTTATTGTAAATGTACCGAGTACACTTGCAGCAGGGTTGGTATGTCTTATTGTAAATGTACAGAGTACACTTGCAGCAGGGTTGGTATGTCTTATTGTAAATGTACTGAGTATACTTGCAGCAGGGTTGGTATTTCTTGTTGTAAATGTACTTAGTACACTTGCAGCAGGGTTGGTATGTCTCATTGTAAATGTACGGAGTACACTTGCAGCAGGGTTGGTATGTCTTACTGTAAATGTACGGAGTACACTTGCAGCAGGGTTGGTATGTCTTACTGTAAATCTACAGAGTACACTTGCAGCAGGGTTGGTATGTCTTACTGTAAATGTACAGAGTACACTTGCAGCAGGGTTGGTATGTCTTACTGTAAATGTACAGAGTACACTTGCAGCAGGGTTGGTATGTCTTACTGTAAATGTACAGAGTACACTTGCAGCAGGGTTGGTATGTCTTACTGTAAATGTACACTTGCAGCAGGATTGGTATGTCTTATTGTAAATGTACAGAGTACACTTGCAGCAGGGTTGGTATGTCTTATTGTAAATGTACAGAGTACACTTGCGGTGCTGGGATGGTATGTCTTATTGTAAATGTACTGAGTACACTTGCAGCAGGGTTGGTATTTCTTATTGTAAATGTACTGAGTACATTTGCAGCAGGGTTGGTATTTCTTATTGTAAATGTACTGAGTATACTTGCATCAGGGTTGTTATGTCTCATTGTAAATGTACGGAGTACACTGGCAGCAGGGTTAGTATGTCTTGTTGCAAATACATACTGAGTACACTTGCAGCAGGGTTAGCATGTCTCATTGTGAATGTACGGACTATACATGTACCTACAGCCGAGTTGGTAGGTCTTATTTTAACTGTACAGAGTACACTTACATGTACAGCAGGGTTGTCATGAATATTATAATTTTGTTTCAATGACTTTAAATAACTGAATACAATGGTTGAACCAGTCCACTTTCTCCCAATGCCTGTTACACACATTTACACATTAAAGGAATGTTTCTTTCAAGAAGTAACTCAATATATATATTGTAAAATTAAAACGGTCATAGTGGTCAAAACAAATTTGAAATCAATAAACTGAAAATTTGAAGTACATGTAACTTGAAATACAAATAAAATTCAGCCTCTCAGGGGGTACCCTGGTAGCATGATTAGTTTGCCCCCAAATCACAATGGGCTTCTTTGGATCCACATAAATGTACCTCTCAGGAAATTAGATCAAGTGTAATATTTAAACTCCAGAAAATTATCCAGACAAAGTTGCAATGATTTGTCGGCATACCTTGGCACCATAATTGATCCCTCTTCGAAGCACATGCATAATTACTTTCATGATAATCTAAAATATAACTTGAGATATCATCCAGACATGGCTGGATTCATTTCTTTGGGAACAATCACCTTCTACCCAAAACCAACCGGATTCTCAATTTCTCACTGGAAATATATGAATCCAGGCTCATCTATCTAAATGGGTGGATCGAGTATCGGAATCAAGAGAACATCTGGACAAGGCCAGGTCCATCAAATGCCTTTGATTTTGAATTTATATGTATAACCCCCAAATTAATGTGTTTCTTCGGAGCACACGGGCCTGCAACTCTTATGAAGAGGAACTTAATATACAATCTGGACAAAGTCAACTCTGACAAGAAGAACAAAGGGATAATGCAAAAACCCCAGTCTGAAATGTTTTACTATGAGGGCCTTTTGATCAATCTCCTGGCTTTTGATTTACGCGAGTTATCACTCTTTCCAATATCAGTCTTCATAGAAATGGCAGTTTTGAGTAGAGTGATCAAAAGTGATCAAAATCGGTCATGGAGAAAAATTTACGGGAGTAATTACTCTCTTTGAAACTGAGAGACTAAAATCCTTGCCCCATAAAAAATATTCTTGTATACCAAACTTGTGCTATTTTGAATAGCTGACAGCAGAGGGTGAAACATGACAATGAAGAGAGCGGATCACAATATGCACAAATATACAGATTTCCCAACATGTACCTTCATCAATAATAAAGCTTGTAGCATGACTTTTTTTATAGTCATTCCTGTTAAACATACACAGGAGAACTTTCAAGTCACAAATTTGAACTATTTCATAGTCTTAAATATTCTTTTTCAAATTTGAAAACTTCCAATGACACGTCCTGCTGAAGGAGTGAGATGTACACAT
The DNA here is from genome assembly GCA_036873755.1 of Hanleya hanleyi. Classification (NCBI taxonomy): domain Eukaryota; kingdom Metazoa; phylum Mollusca; class Polyplacophora; order Lepidopleurida; family Hanleyidae; genus Hanleya; species Hanleya hanleyi. The sequence goes on along the minus strand of JAVTVY010044321.1, from coordinate 206,950 downwards.
GTGTCAGTGTATTGTACATCTGTGACCAGTTCATACCACATGTACATTGTACTTTCCAGTCAAAAAAATTTAGATACCGTATAACAAAAATGCCCCCAGAAAAAGTTTCGGTAACTAGCTACGTACAGTTGTCTTTGTTTCTTCTTTCTCCCAGAATAGCATCTTCGCTTTCAAGACGACATCCAGAAATGTCAAAACACTGATCACGCGACTATATACACAATAAACTTAGGAAATATATTAACAATCTCTATACAGACAGTGCACAGTTAAAATGGCACCCTAAAACTAGTACTGAGTGTGCAGCTGAACAGATGTGATTTTTTGTATATACCGGCACATGTAGCCTTGAAGCGGAGACATAATGTTATATACATGGAAATGTACTATGGCTTGCCTAGCTTTTTACCCCCATCCACTAGTTCCTGTCATTGCCCCGCTATTGGTTGGGGGCTTCAATCTTCCATATATAGAACGGGCTTTTTATCAAAGCGCAGACTGGGAAATGTCATGATATCTACATCATTTGCATATGTAATGAATGGTATGACATCTCCTCAGGTCTGCTGGGAGGCTCAAATCTGGGGCTCCACAGGGTGATGTCATGGATGGAACTGTTGGAACAGAGTAGCAAAGTTATTCTAATTACCGTAAGTTACAATATGTATGCCTTAGATAAACAGCTCTCTGTTGTTGTTGCTTGGTGGAAAAGCTCACATCTTTCAACAAAATGTTTATCACCCTGCTTTTATCTTGTCTGTTTTAAAAATCTCTGACACAAACTGATTTACTCCTGGCAGGCTTTGTAAACTGTTTCTCTTCTGGCTATATACACTAAGGGTGAAGTTTGAGGTCATGGAGCCCCAGTTGTGCCTGTACACTGAATATATACTATACAACTCCTGGGGATTGAACAGCAGATAAACATCTAATGTCACTAAATCCACTCCAATTCCACCAGTGCAACATTTCAGTAGAATGATGCTTATTTAATATGTTTGAGGCTGCTGACAAAATGTATGGATATATATGGTTGAATGACTACAAATAGCAGGACTTTATCCTATTATATTTAACACAAATTGCAACACTTATCTATAAACCAATATTTATGTAAGCTACAATGTAATATATATCCTTCATGTTTCCATTATTCAGTTTTCTCATTTCTTCTATTTCATATTAGATTTTTGAATTTTTGAACATTTTCAATCAAAATTTCCAGCTTATACAATTATATTTCTTTAAAGTCTGAAATATTATCATATTATATCTTTGCATGTGTGATTATGTGATGCTCACCCATCTGGAACCTCAGTATTCATACTGGTATTCTTATAACTTATGTATTTCTCTTTTTTTGGGGTTTCTTTTTTTTTTTTTACTGTTTTCTGACATGCCTGACACCCCTGGCGGCTGCAAGATTCAGCATCACCAAATTCTCCAGCCTTGATTGACAGTTTGTCTTCGCCTAACTGACAGCCCACAGTGAATCACGCAAAACATTAATACATTCAAATATGTTTGTGCTATCTGCAGGCATGTATGTATTTTGACAATGTATCCACTTTTTTCACAACGCGGTATTTCGTGAAACAGAATGCAAACTGCAGAATAAATGTTCATGTAATTTTCATGTGGCAGTTCTAGCACTGGATTCAGACAGGGTCAAAGGTCAGAGGTCAAATTAAATTTCTCATGTTCTTTTTTCCAACTGTAAAAGCGGACGTCCAAATTAGAATGATTACATGTGCCGGAAGCCTTGTGCCGGTGTCTTGTGAAGTATCTTCAGTCTTTAGTAGGTCTTACTAACTGGGGATATGTGTGTATGACAAATGGAGATGAGAGTGAAATGCTGCCACAACTATGGAGTCTGTGGGCAAAACATATAAGTTGTGATTTATGGCTGCCTATACCACTTTAACATGCCTAAATGAAAATGGAAAATCAAGGACTGATGACAGACAAGCCCGACCCGTCCACTGGTAAATGTATGGGGCCTGCTCTGAATCAAGTAGAGGCTAATTCTTCACTGCTGTCTAGGAATTTGCTGATTTTACCAGGACTTGCAGTTCCAATTTTTACTTCAGTGTCATGAATTACATCAAGTTGTATGGAATTAACAGCTGTAAATAATGTAACTGATTAATACACTTTGAGAGACAGAATTGATTCCCTGCAAATTCTGGGAAGTCAAGTTCTTAAAATTACATTTCATCATTCACGGCATGTTCAGATCCCTTCACGAACAAGGATGATAGTGGCCATATTGGATTACCGTACCCATCTCACTGAATATTGATACCGGTACCAACAATCCCAAAGTTTATTATATTTACAATTAATCAGAAATCCAAGATGGCAGCAAGGCTATCACTGGGTAATATGGATCTTGCTACATCAATACTGAGTGAACTGCAATCTCTCATCAAGCCAATCCCCATTGCAGGTCAAACGGTCCATTCTTCTCAACTTGAAGGGACACCAAAAGTTGAAGCTTAAAGTTTCTCAACATTGCTCCAACAACATTGCCTGGAAATCCAATATGGCGGCAGCAGCTATCAATGAATTATAAATATCACTGATTGAAGAACAATTAATATTATTACCAGTTACCGGGACGTTCTCTGTAGGATATCCCTAATTTCGGCGTGTCATAAAACCTCATATCAGACCGATAAAACAACATCGGCGGGCGGCGGGCCGATAATGAGCTGCAGCCGAATATCGGCCTGCTACCTGACCTTTGACACAGTGACATAAGATCGGTGACTCGCGCTTACCATGGTGATGTAATGCTTTAGCAGACGACAACAAGAAGAGATCACTCTCTGATCTGTACGCGCGGAGTGAGAATGGACGAGCTCTCGCATTCACAATCAAGTGAACTTGATGAAACTGGTAATAATAGTAATAACATGATTTTTTTCGGGACATTATACTTTTTCATTGGCCCTCCATCAGTAATTAGCAGCCCGCCATAGTCATTAGCGGCCCTCGGGCCCTTCGGGCCCTTGGGCCGCTAATGACTATGTTGGGCTGCTAATTACTCATGGAGGGCCAATAAAAAAGTATAACGCCCTCAAAAATCATGTTATTGTTATATTAACGAATCAGTACTCTCTCAATATAGTAAATCTCCAAAGCAATTCAAAATATCCATTCAAATTTGAAGACAATCCCAAAGTGTAAACTTGATGTTTTGCAAATCTCGATCAGACAACCTGTGACCAGAAATCCAAGATGGTGGCCGAAGCTATCAGTGGATTATGAATACCTCTCATTGAAGAACAATACTAACCAATCAGTCTCCTACTACAGTCAATCTCCAAAGCAATTCAAAACATCCATTCAAATTTGAAGACACTCCCAAAGTGTAAATTTGGCAATTTCTTGATCGGACAACCTGCGACCAGAAAACCAAAATGGTACTCATTGAAAAACAATACCAACCAACCTGTAGATATCACCAAGCCAATCTTCATTGCAAGTCAAATAGTACAGCCCATACATGTAATTTCTCAAGTTGAAAGGAGATGAACAGAGGACAGAGACTCATGGAGGGGAGGATGAAGTCAAAAGTGACTGACCTAAGAACTGTGAATGTGCCACCTTTGCATTTCTCTACCATCACGTCCATGTCATATTTCACAATGTGCTCGCCACAAGCATACATGGCCATACAAAGGTATGGCCATATGGCCATACAAACTTGTAAAGTTGGTTACAACAGTTAGGTGACTTTACCATCAGCCGCATAACCCACTGGAAATTGTCAACTGAATTTCGTGATGCAGATCTGTGTTCAATGTGAGGTTGGACAGTCTACACTCTCCAACCGAATTCCAAAAAATAATCCCATCATTGAAGTGATAAAGTGGAGCCAATCAAAAACAAATTTAAAAAAAAACAAACAAAAAAAACATGACAACCAACTTTATAATTTTGTTTGGCCATATTACAAGTATGTTCAGGTACATGTATATGTAGTTATCTGTTATCTCTGAACACCTCCTGCACCGATAAATGAATGTACATGTACCTTGACGCATACAAATTTGACAATTTTTTTTTCAAACACTTCATCGCCATATTCAAATACATGACCAGCTTGTGTGGCTCATCAGGGATGTCACAAAGTTCTGGAGTAGCAGGTGGAAGGCATGGAACTATAAGCGGCCACAAGAAGCCATACTACATTGTGTGTAAATCCTGTAATTGTTAAACTTCTATCTGAGTAAAGAAGTTACACATGCATGGTATGATAGCACCAACCTTCCCGTGATGTCGGATATTTGACATGGTGATCCCGAGGACTGGATGCATAATGATTCTCAAATCACATACATGCAATGTGTCCGGGTATAGATACCATAAATTTCCGTACTTTAACCTGTACATGCAAACTGTCCTGATTATGCGGTATATAATTGTATACATGTACAGATATTTACACCAGGCAGGGTGCAATCAATGAATCATATACCATGGTCAAACTTAAGGAAGTTTACACTTGTGTGAGGGAAGTAATGAGTGAAAGTTTCTCAGTAATAACTTTTAACATGATGCCAATTTTAATTGCCCGTATTAAGCGTCTGAAAGTACGCATACATGCGGGTTTACATGTAGACAGAAACCCTTGACATGGCATTTGCATACATCGGTCCAAAACTGGAGTATTTTTATTCAAAATGAGTGATTGAAGTTTTTGGCATTTTATTATTTTTCTCAATTGCAACTACTTTAAGCTGTTTTATCCCCTAAATGCCTAGGCTATTGTCTTCTTGTCAAAACTGCTGGTATTTTAGTCACTACATATCCAAATTTGGGAATTGTGATTCAATTTTTTTATTGACTTAGTGGAGAAAACACCATTTCTATGAATCCAGTTGATACTTCACAAGTAGAAAATATACTAAATACCTGAAGATGGCTAATGACCAGATTTGATATTGTATCTCAGTGAACACACAGTGAATACCAAATACCAAATTTTCCCTCACTGATGCAAGTTTAAAAGTTGATTGGTTCATTACATTCTTTCTGAAGTTAAATAAAGTTAAAAGAACTCTGTGGCTGGAAATCCAAGATCGCGGCAGTGGTGGCCATATTGGATTGTGCATTTCACTGAGAATTCAACACCATCCGCTCACTCCTTGATGTCAGGATGGAAGGTCACAGTTGCTCGTTATTCTGTTCAAGTTTTTTGTCGTCGGAGAATTCTGTGGCGGGAAACTGTTAAGATGTTAGAAATCTAGTGAAAGCACAGCTGACATTGTTTTTCATCTAGATTTCTGATGTCTTTTAGGTTTCCACTCCATAAGTTTGACGAGATTGGTTTATTTTGTTTTTACCAGACACTGAAAAATGGAATGATGGGACAGCAGAATCCTCAAACTGGGGATTTTCTCTACACTTACCTTGATGTTCATAATCCTGAAAATGGTCGAGGAAATTTATCTACTTAGTTAGGTATCCTCAAATCTACTTACCGAAGTTCCGTCTTCAGCTCTCTGTTCTGGAACACTTTGGTAGAATGCCCGGTTCTGCTCCTGCGGCTCAGCATAGTGGATGAAGTACTGGCAGATGTGGGTATAGGTGTCACCATCCTTGGCAGGGTCATTGCCATAAATCTCCAGGCCGTACTCCCCCTTGGCCGGAAGTGCCGCCTCCACCACCAGATTGTTGCCCTCCTCGCGATCCACAACGCAATTCTCAAGCGCATCCTCACTCATGTCGTTCTTGCGCAACTTGGCCAGGATGTTCGCCGGACGCGTTTTCTGGAACTCCACTCGCACACGGCCATCGTTGGTGGTGATGACAGCATCCTTCTGGCTGGCATCCAAGCCCAGCTGCTGAACGGGTGCAGCAGGCCCCCAGTTGCTGTCAGAGCAGTTCGGAACAGCGTAGGCGTCTGGTGACGGTTGGTCTGCGATCACCTTGTACTCGGCGGCGGCCGTGAAGACGTTCTTAATGCCGATGTCTCCAGTCAGGAGCTGGGCGAAGATGGTGAAGTAATAGGCGCCGGGTTTGGGGGCGCGGAAACAGAAGATGGTGGCGTTGTCCCAGGTCTCCTGCATACCGTAGTTCTTCAACTTCTGGCCCTGGTACACTTCCTCATTGGTGTCGGCGAAGACGATCTTGTAGGTGAAGGCCGTTGGTTTGATGAACCCGATGCTCAGTCCAAGGTTGCCCTTGCTGGTCTTGACCACACCCTTCTGGTGGGAGCGGAAGTACATGGCGCACTTAAAGAAATAGGATTTGACCAATGGCAGATCTTCGAACTCCTGCTGAGTCAAAGATCGGGCCAGGAGCTGCCACTCGGGGCGCTGGCTCCAGTGGCTGTAGATCAGCTGCTCCGGGTCGGGCAAGAAGTAGAAATCATCGTATTCATACACCTGTCAAAAGGGAGAAACAAAACTATCACCAAATTGTGAGGTTGCATAGAATATTCTGTCAGGCCATTCATAATAATATTTGTGTTTCCTTTAAACTTTATTTTATTCTACTTTTTTAAATATCAGTTCTGTTTGTACAGGATTTCACAAAATCCTCTTAAAATCTGAACAAAAAATCGACCATAGAGGTCCATGTTCCCCGCTTGCAGCACCAGTTATGGTGGATTACATCCATCATAACTGGCGCTGCTGCTGTGGGGGCCATGGACCTCTATGGTCGATTTTTTTTGGTCGATGATATCTCATATCATTGATGAAGAGTATGATTTGAAAATGGAGATATCTCTGATGAGCTTAACATAATCTAATACAGCGGATGGCACCCATATTGGATAATGCACATCCATAAAACATAATACCAACTGTCCTCTCACCAATGTCCATGCACTCCCCAAGTTTGAAGTAGATTGGTTGAATCGTTCTAGAGTTATTGTCCAGACAAGATCTAAATGCTGAAAATCTAAGATGACTGATGGTGGCCATCTTGGATTACACAGGTAACTAAAAAGCAATGACAACTGTCCTCTCACCGATGTCAAGCCAAACTGCAAGTTTGAAGTCGATCAGTTGAATTATTCTAGAGTTGTTGTCCAGACAAGATGCAACTGCTTAAAATGCAACATAATCCAATATCGCTGGTAGATGGCAGCCAAATTGGGTTATGCTCATTCATGAAACACAATCCTAACCGGGATCTCACCAAGGTCAAGGGACTCCCCAAGTTTGAAGTAGATCAGTTGAATCGTACTCCAGCTGTTGTCCAGACAAGATCAAACTGCTTAAAATCCAATGAAATCCAGTATGGCTGATGGTGGCCATATTGGATTAAGCACGTCCTTGAAAAACAATCCTAATCCTCCTCTCAGCAATCTCAAGGCACTTCCCAGGTATGAACTAGATCGGTTGAATCGTTCTCGAGTTATTGTCCGGACAAGATCCAACTGCTCATAATCCAATATGGCGGACGGCGGCAATATTGGAATATGCAAACTGCTGAAAAACAATCCCAACCGTCCTCTCACCGATGTCAAGGCACTCCCCAAGTTTGAAGTAGATCAGTTGAATCGTACTCCAGTTATTGTCCGGACAAGATCAAACTGCTTAAAATCCAATGAAATCCAATATGGCTGATGGTGGCCATATTGGATTAAGCATGTCCTTGAAAAACAATCCGATTCCTCCTCTCAACAATGTCAAGGCACTCCCCACATATGAAGTAGATCGGTTGAATCATTCTCGAGTTATTGTCCAGACAAGATCCAACTGCTTATAATCCAATATGGCTGACGGCGGCCATATTAGATTACGCACATTGCTGAAAAACAATCCCAACTGTCCTCTCACCAATGTCAAGGCACACCCCAAGTTTGAAGTTGATCGATTAAATCGTTCACGAGTTATTGTCCGGACAAGAAAATCTAAGATCCAACAGCTTATAATCCAATATGGCTGACGGCGGCCATATTGGATTATGCACATTGCTGAAAAACAATCCCAACCGTCCTCTCACCAATGTCAAGGCACTCCCCAAGTTTGAAGTTGATCGGTTAAATCGTTCACGAGTTATTGTCCGGACAAGAAAATCTTACGGAATTACGGACACCGGTGTTTCTCTAAGTCCCCCCGCACTAAGTAGCAGGGGGCAATAAAAACAATTTCTGACCAATTTTTTTTGTTATCATGGAAATATTTGAGTGGGTAGGTTTACAGGAAACACAAAATGTATTGTGCATGGCATCAATGGAGCTCAATGAACCGCTTGATCAAAGGAGAACAAATTCTTCTGTGACAAGTGTACAGAAAGGGGTACTTTCATCATGATAATTCTAGTTCTTTTGTCCGAATACTTTCATAGGTGGATGAAAACTGATCACCCATAACACACTGAATACACACATAACACTGTTTAATATTGACAAAAATAATTTTCTATGTGTATTTAGTTTTAACATGTAGTGATAGAATATGTCAATCACATGACAAATTTATGTAGCTACAGAATATTTTACATGCATGAGAGAGAGAGAGAAAATTTAGGTTTAACATCGTGTTCAGCATACTGAGCAGTATTTCAGCTATATAGCGACGATCAAACAAAATTCTAAGTATTCAAGTTAACAACTCAGTGAACTAATGCATTAAAAACATGTAAATACATTAAAGTTTATTCAACAAACCGATCTCTCTCAAATAATCTAAAATACAATTAATCTTCTCTTACTCGACTAAAAAGATCTTCCAAAGTAACTGCTCGATAAAATTTATGATGTATATACAATGCATCAATTTATTTCTAACAGTTGGTATGATAAAATTATTGTCTTTATAGAAATGAAGATAACAATCATGTGTATTTACCAAATTTTCCGGGACATTTTTATCCGAGACCAGGTATCTGGTGGCCCAATGGGAGTCAACCAGATACCAGTTATCGTCGATGTAGACGGCATTCCAGCTATGGTTGTACTCTGTCCCTTGGAACTTGTCACCGGGGCGATAGTCCAACCCTTTCGCAAAGCCCGTCAGAACCACACATGGGACACCAGCATACCTGGGGAATACAAAATTCAAAAGGGAGATTTAGTCAAGGAATTACTGGAGAAAAACGCTGATTATTTTGCAATTCAAAAACAGTGATTGGAAGAGTGATTACTGCCCCTGATTTCAAAGCAAAAGACAGGCTAAATAAAATACAGTTCCATCATCTCAGCTGCCGCCGTGTCCGTATTTCAGCTTATGGCAAGTGCTTTTTATTATTCACAGCAACAAATATTTTTCACAATTTTTTGTTTTTTAATTTTTGTTTTTACACATTTCTCTCTCAAAAGTTCCACCAAAATAATGCTCTTAGACACGGAGTCCATGTTTTGTCTTTATAATTATTGGAAAAAAAATTTTGTTGAAGGCTGGCCATTCAAGTAGTCGAAAGAACATTGTATTGAACTACTGCATCAGTGAGCCAGAAAAGACGAATATACATCTGGTCTGTGTGAAAGAGAGAGAAAAAAGTATAAAAAAAAAGCCTCCCCCTATAATTTAAAGAAAAAAAAAAAAAATTCAAACGGAAAAAGTCAGCACCATTTCCTTTTTACACCCTGGAACCCCATGGTTACCCTAGTTAGTCACCTCTTACAAAAAGCTGTCTGAGGAGCTGACACAATCAAATTGTTATCATGACCTGGGATGTGTACAGTGACAACTTAGGTCAATGCTCAGGAGCCCCATGGGGCACATGTCATCAAAAGAAATGTGAGTACATGTACTTCAACTTGGTGATCATATAAAAATACACGCCAATACGAACAGGACAGGTGTGTGTATCTTAGGTAAATTTTGCTGAACCTATGCCTCATCATTTTTTAGATGGGGTGATGACCAAGCTGTTGTGCTGAGAAATAGACAAACCCTGGGAGTGTGATAAAAGCTCTCATTTCTACATGCTTCTGCTCCACGAACCCATGCATGTGAGATATAAGCTGACATGTAGTGGGGTTTTTTTCTTTCTAAGATTTGAAGGTGACAAAAAAATGGTGATTGACAGACATACGTACGAGCATAGTGATAATATACCCAAGGGGAATTATGACAGAGTAATATCAAACCTAACCACCAACCCCTATTTTTAAGACGAAATATACATGCAGGCCTACATGTAGCTCGCATTATTTCTTTCCAGACATAAGTAAAATTGGCCGATAATTTTAGCTTTCTGATAGTTACAGTGTATGTTCTGGAACTGCAAAAGCATTAACCACCCTCTGGTCTTCATGTAAAACACCAAAAAACACATGTCCACAGATATAACATCCCAGACATCTGCACATCTCCCCAATATAAACCACTGAATTTCCGCTATTATTAGTGAGAACAGCTTTGAAGTTGTTTCCATGTGGTGGATCAGGTCTAATCTGAGATGCATAAATATTTTGGTTAAAAATTACGACATCCTGAGGCCCTCGATTGCAGCATGGAGCCATACATTGGAGAAATCAGCACAGAACTCGAATGGTTCTTTTGATCGGTGACTGTGTTAATAAGTAGACAAATCAGATGTCTATAGCCCAGTTCAGAAAGGGTATTATCTCCCTTGTTCCACTAGGAGAGTGCTGGTGCACAGAACTTCCGCTAAGTACCAAAGCCCTCACAATTAGATTTAGCAATAAAATAGTCAATTTTTCTAGAAAATTAACTTTCAAATACATGTACACGAATACAGGATCTATCGGTTCACGGAGAAAATATCAACAGAACAGTCTTTCAAACAAATATTCTGGAATAGTTTTTTATCAGTGTCTTATTCAAAATAATTGCAGGTGCCTTTGGTAAACATGAAATCGAGGCGACTACTTCCTGAAAGCAGCTTTTCGTACCTCTAAACTCAAAGAGTGGCAGCTATTCAGGGGGAGATCAGACACTTTCTGGAAAGGGCTATAAACAGGAGGAGATGAAGGCTCAACAACAGAACAACAGTTTTGGGGAGAGTGACCACTCCCCTTAACTTTATATTCTGAGGAACGGCAAATAAATGAGCTTCCCTCTTCAGCTAAAACAACGCTCATAGAAAGCAGGCCCTGTTTCGAGGGGAGTGATCACTCTCCCTCCCCATCAAGAGAGCAAAGAACAAGATCAAGCTCTACAAGAAAATGTAAAAAAAATCCAAGAAGACCACCATGATGTCATTTTCAAAAAGAGCATTTTACGGACGATTTTTTGGTCAGAATTTTCATTTTTTTTTATTGTTTTTCTTCGCAGAAACTGCATCATAAATTAGTAAATAATAATCTGATATGAAACAAAATAGATTTTATCCACTTTTCCATACAGAAAAGCAATTTTTTTTGAAGAAATATGACAAAAACATCACTTTTCTGGTACCCCACATGGCTGCCATTTTGAATTTACCCATGATCCTCTCCTCGGGGGTTATGCAAATAGGCTCAAAATGACCCCAATATAATAATCTACAAAGTCACGGAGTTTCAGCTCTCAATTTTTGTTGTCCCAGAGATGGGAGCAAAAACCAACAGGGGGAGAGAGAGAGAGGTGGTCCCTCACCCCCGGCCAGAAGACTTTATTTGGATTCATTGTCCCATTTAGCTACAAGCTAATCTCCCGGGCAGACGAAATAAAAACTTGCTCACCATGAACTGAAAGACCGGTTTCTCGACAAAAACTCCCAAGTGTAATAAACTAATTTTCACATGTATTGCTGAATTTCCAGATCGTGAACAGAAAACTGAATCGTGTAGCCACATGAACAGACTTTGTAGTCCAGGGTCACCGGCGATTTTATTATTTCAGTGCTTTACAGTACATTTAGCTCCTCTTAAATCATCCAGGTCTGCGGTAATTAGTACCGGAGTGATTAGATTATTTACATACATTTATACTAGTTTTCTTTTATATTGTATATATTGGCCAATAAACCTCTTTTCTTTCTGGTCAAAGACTCTAAAAAAACAAGCTGAGTAGCTAGCAGGTCCTCCGCCAAGTAGCCTGTTTGAGAGCGTACAGCATATACGCTTCCAATATCTCCTTAAATATAACTTGGAAAGTGGATATATGTATGTGGAAAGAGACGTTTATCTGGAATTGTTGAGACAATTTGAGGAGGTTTGGGAAGCAGTAATGGGTAGTGTAACACTGGAATGTCTGTAGTTGAATATGGACTTGTGGATGGTGAGGTTTATAAATCGATGGGTGGAATAGATCAAGATATCGCGTTCACAACACAGATGGGTACAATATGGTTGAGTCAAATCCAAGATGGTCAATGGCAGCCATCTTGGATTACATACTACCTCAATGAAAATCAATACCAATGGCCGTCTAACTGATATGAAGCACCTTCTCAAGTTTGAAGTCAATCGGACGAATTGTTCTCACGACACCGCGTTCACAAGATGCAGGACGGATGGAATCCAAGATGGTCAATGGCAGCCATCTTGGATTACGTACCGCAGTGAAAATCAATACCAATGGCCATCTAACTGATGTGAAGCACCTTCTCAATTTTGAAGTCGATTGGTTGAGTTGTTCTTAAAATATCATGTTCACACGATGCAGGATGGACGGAATCCAAGATGGTCAATGGCAACCATCTTGAATTACATACTAGGCCATCCAAAAATAAATTCCTGTTTCCCGTAACGGGCATCTCCAAAAAGTGGGTCGGTAGGTAGGCAGGGATTTTTTGTTTTGTTTTTTTTTTGTTTTTTTTTTTCTCATATTCATTTCCGCAGCAGAAATGAACAACATACAGAAACCTGCCATCCCGATGTTACTATTATAAAATGCGCTGGGTCAAATCTACTTTCCCCCAGCGTGGCCTTCCTCTGTTATATAGAATTCATTGTAACTTTTAATGGGCTTTGCATTGTTTATATACATCTATTTAGTGCATTATGTAAAACCTAGAGTGGTGTGTCCGATGCCTGCGATTTTGTTCAATAAACGGATGATATATGGAAGGACAACGATAGAACTGTTTCTCTGTTAGGGGCCCACTTGTCCCGTCACGGCTTCAGTGTTTTGTCGCCACCTGGAGATATTATGTTAAATTATCTGAAATTGTTGAATGTTGTAAAATAGAGAACTGTTAATTGATCTTTGTTTCTATAAGAAAAGTCGTTTTCGCTGGCTATCCAAAATCCGCCATTGATACCGACCAATTCGATAAAAATGCTGTTGTCGACCCTTCAATTCAGCAATTTGACCACGTGAAACGATCACAATGCTACGTAGGATATTCCATTCCTTTTCTTCCGTTACAAAGCCAAGATAGAACAAATTTGAATGAGGGTGTTGTGAAAATTATATAAGAGACCAACAGGGGCAACACAGTAATTAACACACAAACCTGTAATACGGCAACGTATTTTTGAAACCCCCTTCGATTGCCTCTTGCTGGTGAATGGTGCATCACCACACACAGCTGAATCTGGGCTTCAGAAGGGACAAAGTATCCCCCAGGCAGGCAATTCTATGTTGTTACAGACGATCTCATTTGCATATGAATACGTGTCATTTCTAGTCTGGGTGAAACTTACATGCTGCACGTGACGTCGTTTACAAGGCATCACCAATCTGCACAAGTGCAGGTAATTCCCTCTGCTGGTAACCTAATCATCCCGCACACCCCTATCCTGACTTTGGATTCTTCCATTTCGCGTAGTTTTGTCTGAAGGATAAGCTGTGAAGTGTGGCAAAGACTATTAAAACAAATATGTTGTGCAGGAACTTCACAGCTGCACATGCTAAAAATAAACGCCTATAACCACATTCCTACACCTCCAGGTAAATGGGGACACAGATTGTTACATTGATGAGGGGACTCAAAAGCAATGTAGCCATTGACAATTTAAATATCAAAGGAGAGCCTGTCAGGCTTGGATTTTCAGTTGGAAATTGAGGGACTCTGAGGGGTTATACTATTACGTCGTGCGATATGAACACCTCAATCATTTCAAGTTTGTTTCATATAAAGTAGACTTTAATGTTGATAATAATAAAAATACGGCATGCTTCTCGTACATGCTATTAGATATGTTTGTGATCTTCATGTGTTAATGCACAAACAAATAATGCTTGAGAAATGTACTCCAGATTTCTTATCGATCATCCAGAGCTTTATTGATCAAAATACGATAATAAAATCAAAGTTATATGTACATCTGTCCAAAATTACAAGCGTCTGGTCCGTCATGGCTTTTCGTGCTGGCCACTTTCGACGTCAAATAATGGTCGGTTGATTATTGTCCGCTTCACCTAAAAATATACCGGTAACGAATAATAAGGTGTGTAATAAATTGAAACGATAATGTTAAACTGAGGTTTCAAATGCTGTTGTGTCAGTGATACTGCCTGCCAGGAAAATCTAGAATGGTGTGCAGAAAAAGCCACGTAGACGTATGCGAATGCATCATGCTTTTCCCATACGGAGAATCTAGTTGCTGTGAAGAAATCGGATGCAATTCACTAGCACACACTTTACAACTTGATATCCCGGAGAACGTCACCGACAAAGTTTGAACTCTGCCCCCTTCCAGGGCCTCGTGTGTAGCGGCCTAAGCGCCTCACACAGCCTCGCACAGGATCAATACAGTGCAGGTCGGAAAGGTCAGAGAGGGACACCGAGGGGTTTACCAAAAACGATGAACAAATATATTAACATTGAAGATCTGTCAAATTTGCTACTCAAAATAATAATGTGTGGCTTTCCATCACAACGAAGTCTTCATTATCGTCTTATACTTCTAGTAATTCAAATGGGCTTAATTCAGCAACTTTTCCATCATAAGGAAGTCTTTATTCGTCAATCAAATTTCTTCAAAATAGAACATTTCAAGGAGCATAATTCATTCACTTGTTCACAAAATTCACCCGATTATTGTATTCTTAACGATGTTTGGTCGCATCAGACTTTTAATAAAACAAAATCAGTGTTGCGATATTTCTTTGCCGAAGTTTTATATAGTTCTCGTTTTCTTAAAAAAAAAACAAGAAAAAAAAAACAAGAAAAAAACATGAAAGCTCATGCAAAATAAATACAGTGAAGTCTCAAATGTGCTGCCTTTTTGGGTGTTTTTTTGTTCTAGTAAGAGTCTATACCATAGCTGTACTGTGAGCCCTTCAGCAAATTCTGATAGCTATCAATAAGCCATACTGATTTGAACGCTCGAAAAAGAACGTTCATTTTCTGACGCTCCTTTTTCTGACGGGGTAGTGTTCATTTTCTGACTGTCGAACGTTCGTTTGCTTGGAGAAAAAAACACGAGTACCTGTTCATTTTCTGACACATTCTTTTAGTTTTGAACGTCAAAACTGTTGACACGCTCGCTAACAGAGTTTTGTGCCCTTGCGAACTGAGTCAGCTTAAAAAATTTTTTTACCGACTTCAAACTTTTTTTTTTCCAACGGATTTTTGGGGTCGGTCGGGTTACGGGAAACAGGACTATTATTATGGACGGCCCTACCTCAGTGAAAATCAATACCAATGGCTGTCTAACTGATGTGAAGCACCTTCTCGAGTTTGAAGTCGATTGGTTGAATTGTTCTCGAGATATCGCGTTCACAAGATGTGGGATGGACAGAATCCAGTATGTCAATGGCAGCCATCTTGGATTACGTACCTCAGTGAAAATCAATACCAATGGCCATCTGACTGATGTGAAGAACCTTCCCAAGTTTGAAGTCGATTGGTCAAATTGTTCTCGAGATATCGCGTTCACAAGATGTGGGATGGACAGAATCCAATATGGCCGATGGCAGCCATCTTGGATTACGTACTTCAGTGAAAATCAATACCAATGGCCGTCTAACTGATGTGAAGCACCTTCTCAAGTTTGAAGTTGATTGGTCGAATTGTTCTCAAGATATCACGTTCACAAGATGTGGGACGGACGGAAGGACGGACGGACGGCTAGCATTTCCAAGTCCTCCGCCACTCCCACCACTTCGTGGCGGAGGACAATAAGTGTTGTTGCAACATGGTTCAGTCAAGGGAGATCACTTGGCTGCACATTTTGCACATAAAAAAGTGTGGTGGTGCTTGTATATTCCAGATCAAACCATGCACTGATGAGAATAAAAATAATTATTTTGGCCTAATTTTTTTAAATATTTTTTATTATTATTATATCACATACATGTAACTCCAAATTTCACTCCACATGTAGGGATGTTACATGTCACTTTTTACAGGGAATCCTACAAAATAACTGAACAGCATAACACAACATGTAGATTCTCTTGCAAGCCTATAGTCAGAGGTACAGCCTGTACTACGCTGGTAACAGTGGGACATGATTCACTCAGTCTCAGACATCCCATCTGTCTTCCTCCAGATGGATTTTGCTAACATATTTATATGTGAATGTCTATATGTCCCTATTTCCCCAGGAGGTGAACTCTCAAGTTACTGGTTCAGGAAACAACTATTAACTGCTGCCTGTACAGTCATCCTCCAGGCAAATTGTAAAAGTCTGGATCCTTCTGCCTGATTTAACAGACCATACAGCTGAAGCCTTAAGAACAGTCAAAATTCAAGGTCTATTTCTCAACACCATGCAGAGATGGAGAATTCTCAGATTGTTTGATCTATGTACATGTACATGTACAACATTTACAGCCAAGTCATGAATTTCATGGATGTTGACCAAGTTTATGTCGAAAAATTACTCTCTCAGGCCTGCCAAGACTCACTGAAATTTCTGGAGTCTCCAGACCTCCAGAAAAACATTTCAAAAATTAACATGGAATAAAAGGGAGACTCAAGAAATTTAATTCAAATATTTAACTTTGGGTAAATGAGAGGGACCAAAATGTAGAGAAAACAGAAGAAATTTGGCAACCACAACTTGGCAGCACTACTCTCTTTAATGATTGTGTAAATTGTATAGCTTTTAAGTAAATGCTACAATAATTCATACACCCTACTGAAATTCAATCATCTTTACTAAACCCCTTCAGATCAGCATGAAAGATGTTGAGGCAAGGTACATGTACAATGTACATGTACCCACATATCAAATTTTAAAGAACCTGTTCAGGTTTTTGGAATTTAAATGTCCAGAAACAAAATTTTAACTTGGCACCCAGGTGGCGCCACCTGCTGGGCAATTGGCATGAGAGAAAGAGGGAGAGAGAATTCAAGTTTATTGTCACATTCAGCAATATTCCAGTTATACAGCGACTCGGCATGAAGATTGGCAAGTAGGTCAAAATTTGCATTTTAGATGAAACCTGAGCAGTTGGAATCCCCTGACGTTGAAAATGAGATTTTGCATGGAAGCGTAACGTTAAATCTCTGGCATGGAAATCAATCCTGAGCTCATTGCTGTGGCAAGGTACCTATACATACCAAATCTGTCCCGAAAGGAAATTTTAAATTGGGCCCCAAATGACACCACCATGATATGCGGATCGACCAACCTGAACACGGAGATGTTTGGGCGAAGGTTACTATTTTCGTTTATATGATAATAGCCATCTTGAAACTTTCCCCGACAGACAGGATTCACGTGACATAGTCACCTGTCTTTGTGACAGCAGCGGATGTGACGTACAATGTAATATGTACACGTGCACTCCGCATGCATGGTTGTTGTTGTTGTACATGTTTTCATGCATGGAGATGACCAACAAACTCCTTTAACATTGATACAAGAAAATGTGGGCTTCAAGCAATCCTTAGATAATGCGAAGTGGCTGTGGGTAACTTTTGCAATAAACAAACATATTGAACTTTTGGAGCACCTATACGAAGGGGAAGACTGTCAGCTCTGAATAAGAATCCCCATGACTCGGCATTTTGTCGAAAAATATCGAACCACAGAGAATAAATGGCATAGTAGCGGCTGACGCCAGGTGTCACTGCTACCCCAGGGCATTCACCATGGGGTAACATTGACACTTATCTGTGGTTATCACATTAAGAATCAGGGGACTGAGATTTTGACATTTTGTTTGTCAGGTTGAAATTTTCAAAAAGGCACTAAATTATCAAGGGTGCATTATTTCATCTCAGAAAGATAGGAAACACAATTAAACACAAGAAAATATGACTATTTCTTTGAAGTAATTCAAAAAAATGACTGTGGAACAAAATTGATAAAAAATGTAGTGGATTTTTCTAAGTAAAATTTGGAAATCGAAGAAATGTGGTGACTGTTTAACTCACGAATAAAGTTGAATCATCTCTTCGCGTTGAGGCCAAACAAGAATGACCTTCTTGAAGTTGTTGGAAAATAGAATGCTACACATGGTCAAGCAAACTGAATTGTTCAGAAAAATGGCGATTCACATTTCTTCCTGCTCAGGTGGACTTCTTCCGGCCTCAATGCATTAACCCTTCACACAAAACTGAACACATGTCAATCAAAGTCCGTCTGAATAAGACAGTCATTCAACATGTCGTTGTTGTTTCGTGTTGTTGTTGGCACATGGCCGTGAGGGTTAATGCCATTCATGTACACACGTTTACGCTCACCCATTTTCATCGACAAACGCTTTCAGAACATGCGATCGGAATGCCGAACCATCCAGATGGGAGGGCTACTCAACAAAATTTACTACAATACCATCTTTGTTGTCTAAATTTGATGTAATTAGACGGATGATCTGGTTTTCATCAGTTTCACCAAAATACCATATCTCGCGCGATTTCACGAGAAGCAGGAGGCAGGATATTAGAGTAAGGCGACTTGAAAAGTAGATCTCTAGAGAGGTTTACAGAAATTATTTTCTTCTTTCAAAACTGTCGAAATAAATATGTTGGATGCTAAATATCACCATATTTCACTCAATTATGATGCTTCTTTGATGTTTATCCATGATACTGACGATATTTTCGATATGCCTATATGGACGTATGAATATTATTGAGATGTGATGGGTCACCTTGTTTGGAAAAGAAGCATGGTCTGAGACATACCGAACTGTTTGGGATGAAAGCGCTAAATTTGATCTCTATTTAAACAGAGGGGCTGAAAAGTACGTATCTTACTGTGTATTTGTGGAAAATTTGAAATTGATATCTGCTATAGTTTATTTTCTATTGAATTATATTTATTTCGTTGTCACGTCGGGGGCAAAATGGTGAGATTTCAGGGGTCATTTGTGATGACATGCAGAGTCGAGAATGGATGTACGGCCACGTGCTTCAGGCGAAATGGATAATTTCGCTCGTAGGACCTCCAAAACTTAGTCGAGTCATTTTATTTATCATTTTCCTGGCCTGTTATAGTATTTATTTCCTGAAAGTCGCTTCACGAAATTCTTTGTCATTTTATTACATTTTTGCTTCACAAAGGTATTGAAAAAATTTTCAAAAAAAAAAGAAATACATTTTTTGTCATATCATGTCTCATGGTATCATTGTGTCATAAAATTTAGTCATTATAATGATAAGGGTCGTTTTTAGAAATTTAGATTTGGCAAAAAAATTCAAAAATGTCTTAATAATGAGAACAGGTCCAAATGTATCCAGTGTAGACTCTTAATGGTACCCAGTGTTGACATAGTGTGTTTCTGGTCTCCAAATCAGCCTGGAGATAAAGCTGTCTCAAATTTACCCTGTTTTACCGTACAGCTGAATTGACTTCTAAAGTGATCAAAATATAGAGACCTAATATCACTGTAATTATTTCTTGACACTTCCAACAAGGGCTATGAGTCTGTCCTTTTAGAGATGTATTTCTAAAGGTAGCTGACAATCTATTAACAATATCACACAAGCAAAACATCTGAACCCATAAGAGTGCCTGTGGACAACTGTTTGACAATCTACATTCAGGAACAAGATATTACAGTTCAAGGGGAGCAACTCCTACTGTCATACAGCTCTGAGATAGCCATGCTCCACTGTTTGAAGTTGCACAAACACTCTGTGATGCATTTCATCAACATGTACCATCTTCAACAATTTAACACTAAAAGTCATTGAGTGTGATGATAAACTGGAAGAAATAAAAAACAGTTGAAACTTTACTCTTGTACTGCAGATAAAAATAAATTTACACGAACTTTTACTGTTTCATAGTACATTGTAAATTAAATTAATCATATTTTTGGGCCATACATAACGTCTTGGAGAGCCCTTTTTTTCTCCTACTGCTCCAAACTTTCATTATTTAATCACTCCACTTTGAAAAGCTAAAATTTTTCTCAAATATGGCACATATATGGATTCTAATCTTGGTTGATTGATGGAGCTGGAATTATTTTATGATCCAATAATTTTTTAATTTTTTTCGTATTTTCAATGTGAACAGTCAACTGGATTCTAGACTCACACGTGGAAAAGTGTTGTCTTCCCTGATTATAATAACAAAATGAAATGAAAACAATGGTTAACAGGGGTCGAAATAATTCGTACACATCTGCCTTCGAGAACGTAAAAAGGGCAAGAGCATGTCTTTGGTGCCCCTGCTTTTGGGCCATTTTCAGGAAAATGTACAAATAATGGTAAAGACAATTTTCTTTACATTTTGTTCATTTTACAGCCAGGGTTTTGCTGGAAATTCCAGATGATCAAACATTTTATAGTTTTCTCTATTGCAAAATATCTATTGTGGCAAAGATAACTGCTTTAGAAGATTATCTTTTCAAATTTGAAAATGAATTTGTCTTAACCGTTATCATTGCAAATGCAGTTTGAAGGTTAATAATTTTTAAACAACACAGTATTTAATAAAAACAATCTTTCCATTGGATACTATTATGTAAAATATATGAGAATATAAAGTCCTGTTCAGTTCACATATCTTGACATGTGGATGCCCCCAAATATAAAAATTCGGTATAATAAAACACTTATTAACTTGTGACGAAGTCAATACCATAAAACCTGCACCCTTGGCCAGACTTGGTCGAGCATCCTGACCTTGGCCTGCAACCTCAGTCTGGTCTGCCTCCGGTCCAGGTTTCATGATATCGACTCCGTCACAAGTTGATAAGTGTATAATGTAGATTGGTAGGACTGGGGAAGAAGTAAAATTAATTCCTTAATTACTTTATGGAAAACCTAATAATAGCAGGTGATTTCCTGAAATCTGAACCCTCTCTTAATGCAATCAGCCTCAGCTGTTTATCTTCCTTAAAGCATTGGTTAATTAGTCTCTCAGTACTTGCAGATGTGAGGTTTATGACAAATTAATGCTACACTTACTAAGAGTAATTCCTAATACACAGCATGAGCTTAGATGAAAAGGGAATGGGATACAAAAATAGTCTTCTCTACAAAAATAGTCTTCTCGTTTTAGGTGCTTAATTTTTAACTGAAGATACAAAGTTCTAGTCAGCAGTGGGCCTAACACTTTGTCCAAATGTCCAATTGGCAAGTTTTCCAGGACCTTCAACAGAATTCCATGATTTCCAGGCCTGTTATCAATAAAGAGATCGATACTACAAAAAATGTCAGATCACGGGAATTTCAACATGCTGTATTCAGTTTGAAGTTCCATTCCAGTTAATACAGGGTTCCTACGTACCCTTTGCGAAAGACAAAATTCCAGGAATTTTCCAGGTCCATACAAACTTTATCTGAATTTTCCTGGACATTTTTTAACACCTTTCACCATGTTTCATTCAGCAAATACAACAATGTACATTTGGATGAAATGAATATGTATTTCAACTATCACGTTTCATACCGATCTGACTAGATCGAAGAATAAATTCAGTTTGTTAGAAAGAAATTCCAGCAATCAATTGTGGCAGATATTTTGGGGGGAGGAGGACAATAAAATTAAAGGACTTTTCCAGGACCCTTTACCCTTTGTCAGAATTCAAGGAAATCGAGGACCTGTATGAACCCTGTTAATAACTTGAAGATACACGTGGCAAGTCAACCAGACTACATTGAGTTTTGGGGCACTGTGGCCTTGACTGCTGACAATGTGACCCTAGAATCAACAGGCTTCTAATAGGGATGGACTGACCAATGGCTGTGAAGTTTTAAGCAGATTTGATATGCGGAAGAAAACGTGAGATACATGCACATGGACAGTGTGAACAAGGTCAGGTTTTACGGAAAGATGGACGAAAGAAGGCAAAAACACGAGGTCAATCATATTGTTGAAGAGGTGTAACAATACAACCAAAATTTTGGTTATTGGTTCAGATCCAAAACCATTCTACATCAACAATTTTTTCCCCCAATAGTACATGTATAACATACATATATATATGAATGATGAAAACAAATTAAACCCATCAAGTCATTTTCTTATGATGGGACATTCATACATACAAACAGACATGACCCAATTTGTATGCCCTCGACTTTGGTGTTGGGCCTAAAAAAAAAAACGAAAGCTGCTTTTTTTGGAAGGGCCATGACCAGAAACGAGATATTATTCTTGTTCTAGAACACATCTCAGAGACTTTTCCAAGAATAGAACTATATATCCATCCTTTACTAACATGTAGAACACGGAGTAGCACAAACAACAAAGAGTGGAATTATGTAACACAGACAGGCTGTATGGCAGACAGTTGGAGCATCATGCATGTGTGTGCAGCGTATCGTTCTCCAGGTGATGACTATATTGGCCAAGGCCAAACATTCTCTGAATGTCAGACTGCCAGATAAATAAGCACGGCTGTCTCTATAAATTGCTGACTGGGGTGAAAATCCTGAATCTATTTCTACCAAGGAGTACTGGCGTCAAATCCGACATGCAGAAGGCAGGCATCTAAGTATTGTATGTCCATGAATAATTCCAGCTTTATTACACATGTACATGTATCATTCCCAGGGGTTCATTAAAAGCTTTCTTAGGGGTCTAAAGTTCTCGAGGAACTCAATATCGCTCACTTGCACAAAAAATTAAAGGTTCTACCAAATGATCCCAACACATCTGACCGAAAAAATCTAAATGAATGTTCTAGGTAACATTTTCATTGTACCGCCAATAATGTCACAAACCTAAAACATAATACCTTTGTTGACAACATGACGATATCGTCATACCTAACTGTTGTGCAATGTAAGTCAAAATAGGGTGTTGGACACAACCGACTAGTCGATATTATACGACGCCATCATAATCAGACTCGGATGTCAAGGGTCAGAGGTTACGGCTTCAATACTCTTTTCACCACATCTGTTTTATTGTGTTCAAAAATCCAATGTCGTTTTTCGTAGGAAATTGTCAACTTGTTCCTTATGCAGCTTTTCTGTATGTTTTCATGCAAAGTGTACATGTAGGGAGTTGAACATTTAATATTCCGTAGAATTATTCAGAGAGAGAGAGAGAGAGAGAATTAAGGTTTAACGTCGCATTCAGCAATATTTCAGCTATACAGCGACGATAACCCAATATTTCTCTTTTAGCATGTTTAGTGCACAAAATACCGGCGCATTCATATGATATTGTTCAGACCCAATATGTCTCCTCAATTTTTTATTCAAAGACTCATTTAAAGACTCATCAAGACTCATTTAAAGACTCCAAATAATGCAGAAATGTTGATGACAACATTCATTTTTGCAAGAAAATCATCTATATCACTTTGGCATGTATATGAATCTTACCCAAAATAAGTGACACTGTTAAAATTCCAAACAGGTTAAATCCAGTTTCTTGCAGTAGATTAAAAACATAAGAAAAGCTGTTTATTCAATTTCACATCCCAGAGATTTCGGATTAAAATGCAAGCATGCATGTAAAGAAAAAGAAACGTAAAACAACAGTGGTAAGAATTGCACTTCTGTGTTCAAACATACATGAAACACCACCAATTGAATTCAGTAATTCTTTGACATGGGACCTATACCGAGAAGCAATAGATCCGCATAATTTCCATCGACAACACATAAACCTGTACAGGATTGTCTGTCTGTCTTGTTCCTTTTATAACAACTTAATTTCCCACTTCCCTACACCGTTGTCAGAGATTACACAAACTATGTTTATGTGGCACGCTCATTGATTCACAGCCTGTCAAAGGCTGGAGAAGTTAACTACTTCCAGTAATTGCACCCGAATCCAGACTATCGATTTTTAATTAATTTGTCATGCTCATGGGACATTATCTGTCACTTCTCTCAGAAGTATTGGCTGTTTCCTAATTCTCACGAAGTTCTACAAGTACAAGAACCCGATCCAACCGGTAATTCCGTACTACTGGTATCCGCAAATTTAGCGGAAGGAAGGTTTGTCTCTCTTCAACACAATCAAAATGATCAACCTATGTTCAAAATGAATACATTTCTTTTTAGTCACAGGTTTCCGAATGCATTAATGTTATGTGCCATTTCAAGATTTCTGAAAAACATGCCATTTTCTTCAATTTTTCAAGTTTAAGTTTTCACATTGCAATATTAGAATGGGGCATCTTGCCTCAATGGCAGTGCACCAACATGTGGCTGGACGCATGAGCTCCAGTTCATTAATCGGGGTGCTTTGCTATACCGTATCCTAATCGACAGTAACTGGAGTATTTTCAACCTGAAGCAGGGGTTGAAATATTTGCTCACTGCCAAGGAGCCACTGCCCCCAAAGTGAAAATTTCTGGGAGCCAAAATAGTTATTAGGGGCCGCTTTTTCTTTATAGAAGTGACAATTGATACTTGTTTATTTAGTTCCTTCTTTTTAGCCCACCATCACCAGATGGTGGGCTGTTCAAATCGCTTTTCGTCCGTGGTTCGTCGGCCGTCCGTAAACAATTCTTGTTATCGCAATTTCGCAGGAACTACTTTATGGATCTTTCTCAAATTTGGTACACAGGCTCCCCTTGGGGTCTAGTTGTGCAATATACCTTTTCTGGTTCGATTCGAAAATCCAATATGGCAACCAGGCAGCCATCTTGGATTTCCCCATGAAACCTTGTTATCGCGATTTCTCAGGAACTAGTTGTGCAAGATACCTTTTCTGGTCCGATTCAAAAATCCAATATGGCCACCAGGCAGCCATCTTGGATTTCCCCATGAAACCTTGTTATCGCGATTTCTCAGGAACTACTGCCTGGATCTTTCTCAAATTTGGTACACAGGTTCCCCTTGTGGTCTAGTTGTGCAAGATACCTTTTTCGGTCCGAATCGAAAATCCAATATGGCCACAAGGCAGTCATATTGTATTTCCCCATGAAACCTTGTTATCGCGATTTCTCAGGAACTACTGCATGGTTCTTTGACAAATTTGGTACACAGGCTCCCCTTGGCGTCTAGTTGTGCAAGATACCTTTTCTGCTTCGATTCGAAAATCCAATATGGCCACCAGGCAGCCATCTTGGATTTCCCCATGAAACCTTGTTATCGCGATTTCTCAGGAACTACTGCATGGATCTTTCTCAAATTTAGTACACAGGTTCCCCTTGGTACCTAGTTGTGCAAGATACCTTTTCTGGTCCGATTCGAAAATCCAATATGGCCACCAGGCACCCACCTTGGATTTCCCCATGAAACTTTGTGATTTCTCAAGAAGTACTGCCTGGATCTTCCTCAAATTTGGCCCTTGTGACCCAGTTGTGCAAAATACCTTTTTTCGTCCAATTCGAAAATCCAAGTTACGTTTCAAATTAATACGGTATTCCCGAGTTGTGACATTGCATCACAAGAGTCAGTGGATCAAACGGTGGGGCATATTCTATATATTGACTATAGTGAATGTCCATACCTTCACCTTCCATATCAAGGAGTTCAAATAATTCGGAATTCAAATGTATTTTTTCAAATTTTAAATAAATTTTCTTTAGTCCATGCAGTTTCAAGTGAACTGCCCCACTCTTTCGTCTGCCGGCGGGTCGGCTACATGAAGGGACATCACAACTCGACAACTGTAGACTACTGCATGTTTCGATCCAAGGGAGATAATCAGGATTCAGACACTTTCGAAGTTTCAACATTACTGCATGGACCGGATCCCTTCAGTATTAAGTATTGTACCATCTTACTATTTTCGAGCATGGTATCTTAAAAGAGATATCTCAAACTAGCCCAGTAAACAGAACAGAATTAGCATTCGTTCCTAATTATAAAATCTTAAGTATGTTTCATAGCTCATGCCAAAGTGTCAAAGAGATTTGTCTTCCAGTACCCAAATGATGAAACGTGCAAAAAAAAACCAAAAAAAAAACTACAAAACGAAGACGAAAGATCCTCCGTACATGTACCGGTACATTCACTTTCAGACTAACTTTGCTCATTTCTCTTGTACTATAACAACCGACATAAGTACAGTTTCTAGAAATCTTGAAACTTAGAAAGATTATATCTTGGTGTTTTCCAGTGTCCCTTTTTGATCTGTTTTGCTCAGATTCGAAATTCTGTAAACAAAATTACAAATCAATCGTTTGCTCTTTGTAACAATGGACAAAAAGATCCTCTTGTCATTAGCTTACAATTATCGGAAAATGGTGGGCGCCAAGATCCCTCAGGATCTCTCGTTTATTAAACATAACTCTGGAATCATTCAACTTGTTCGATACAATATCAGAACCTCATAATGGGAACAATTGGTATGTACATGGAGACTGAACTTGAATGGTAAGTTATGCAGACTGAACAAGTTCCTTCTCATCATCAGATAATTCCGAGTCACCATCATGCTGAGATTCTTGAAAGTTAGTCTTAGATTTGGGGGTCTTGGCCAAATTAGACTTCAGGAGCCAAGAATTTTTTTATTTTTATATTTTATCAGTTTTGTAGCTGTGCGTTTATTGTGTAGGTTTTTTTAAGTTATGGACTCTTTTGTAACCGATGATAGCAGACTTTATAAATAACTAATTAATTTAAAAACACTGACTACAGAAACAATTTGCCAAGTCCGCTTCCGAATCCGTATCTTTCTCAAGTCTGCAATTTCATGAATTTATATAACCATGTGCTCTCTGTAATGGATCACTGCAAACAATGTTTTTGGAGACTGGCATTTGAAAAGTTGTTGACCAGAACTGAATAAAATTGACACCATTATAAAGCAAACGATCTGAAGTAATATACAAAAGCATATTATGGCCACAGGAACTGAGCAAACAGCACAAAACTCCACCATGAAGTGAGAGTAGATTTACAACAACATGCTGCTTTTACTTTCAGAATGAGACGTGACAACTGACACACTTGTGACTAAATCACTGGACCATGAAAACAGTGTCTGTGCTATTACTCCATTGCAAGTCTGTGGATTGTGACCAAACTTCATGAATACAACATACCTCACATTTATGGCAAACAAGAAACCTATTATGGTCAAAGGTCAAGCCATCCTGAAGACTCCTAGATTTTTACTTCAGTGACGTGGTCCATAGTGCTAAGATTCAAAGTTCTCAAGATTCACGGCAGTCAATTAATTTTGTCAAACAAAATTTCAGAATGAATGTTTTTTAACAAACTATATCAACTGAACAAACTCAATCTTTAATCAAACTTTCAATGAATTCAATACCACCCAACATTATTTGTTAAGTTTTTTTTACCATTAGCACACTGGGTTGAACCAAAACTGTAAAGATCTGCAGAGCGGAAATAACTTATATACATGTATATCTCTGTCCCTGGTTATTTTGCCCCTATTTGGCCACATTCCAAACTCATTCCACCACCATGCTGTAGGCTGGTCAATGTCTTGTTAAGCTGCATTAATCTATTGATGTATGCCATAACATGTGCATTGTGTGCCATGCTGAGCGTTAAATAAACAGCGAAAGAATGGATACAGTTTAATTCTCCGTCGAGTCAACATGGACATGTTTTAGTACTTATCTTGTGTATACGACAAAACCCCTTACTTTCGTGACTTTTTGAAATCTCTATAAATATACCCAGCTTGTACATATACCACTAAAACCATCTCCGTCGAAGTCTCTCCGAAATTGAGGGGTTCTGTGGAATACACTTTGTTCATCCGTGCAAAGTTAATTTTGCCGAAAATCAATAATTTCGCTGCGAGATCGGCATTGATGCGCTCATGGAAAAACTTGCACTTTCCAGAATAATAAAAATCAATAAATCTCACACCACAATAACATAGAGTATGACACAGGAGGCGCCACAAATTTGTTTGAAGTCCTAGGCGTAAAGGGAATAACATGTGAACTTCTGTCTGAATAAAAACTTAACTCACTATATAACTACACGATTTGAAATTGATCAATCGTCCAGCTATCAATGGCCTGGGCCTGCTTCGATTGACCTCTTACAAAAGGTTTGCCCACTGACGGGTGCATTGACATGCGACTCACAGCAAAATTTTGTACTTACAAAAACGATAATTTTGGCAACTTCAAGTCGAAAATAGTCTAGTTATCACTCATTGAATTAATCCCCCTACTGTACACATAGGAAGGAGAAGGGGGGGGGGGGGAGGGATTTGGTTTTTATGTCACACTCAAGGTTATTTCACTCATATGGCGACAGCCAGTTTGGTTGGTGAAGGAAGCCAGCATAACCTGAGTGGAAAAAGTACAAACCACAAATTTATGCCGGAGTCCCACATCAATGCGTTCATTGGTGTGCCGGAGCAAACTTTCTTCTAAGAATTAAACCAGAAAAGGTGGATCGGATATGTCATGTATGTAGCAGGCCTGTCTTTCATCAAAATTCATGGGAATCCACACAGGTTCTCGCAATCCCAATCTAACTCAACAAGAAGTCAAACTATTTTGCGGGAGTGCCGACAAGAATCTGATTCCAGGAGAAAAGCAAACCCTGTAGCATTTTACAAATTTATTTATTTATTTGTCATCTTTTATACCCAGTGAAGTCTTCCTGAACTTGCTGGCAAATGTCTATAGATATGCGTAATAGGCACATTTAATGCACAGGGCATGAGAATCTCTCTGCAGTGTCACCTTCCTAGTCCCCCAAACCTCACTACAGTGTCAGGCCAAACAGCGTCACCCCGACAGTAACAGGGCACCATTTCTACGATCATATCACATGGGATTGAAAGAAGTATAAAACAGAAGGTTTCAGGGCTATTATTTTTTTTTTCTTTCTTTTGGGCACAACAGGCAATGGAAAGAAACTCCCCACATTGTCATGGACAACACATTTACATGTAGGATACTTACCCACACAGAGTTTCGAAGATTCTAGCGTAAGTGCCCTTTTTGTTCTTGAAGGAGAGTAAGACCTCTTCTGGTGACCCCTGCTGGACATTCTTGAAGTTAATGGTGTACATGTTCTTGGACGTCATCCAACGGAAAATTGCCCTGCAGGGGACAATAAGAAAACATTGAGGATGAATTTATTGGTACAGATAATTTGTCAATTTTCCAGATTAACTGGAAACTACATGCATGTAAATTACCTAGGTAGGGAGTTCATTGAGATTCAATATGGCGGCGTTTTAGCCGGCGAATATGTCAATTATGTTGAAGAGAACTGTCACTTTCATTTTAACAAAATTTGCATGGTTTAGACTTGTTCAGTTTTTTCTTACTGTTAAAATAAAATTTGGAAACAAATAAATTATTCTCTATCTCTTGTTGTGCTGTGTTTGTTGTACTGCTATCAAAAAATTGTTTTGGACTAGCGCATGATGCGCTAATCCGTTCCTCATGGTACCGCGAACCTGAAAACATGGGGGTTTCCTCTCGGCCAAAAACACCGGCCATTGAGCCTCGATTTCATTGAATTACGTGTCATTTTCTAGGGAATCCCCTGTACTATTAGGGGAATCTCTCCGATGACGTAATTTGTTCCACACGGGCCGTAGCGGAGTGTTCAAAGGCGGATCTTCTTGATAAGTGGGCCGTTTTCCGACTCGCAAGGTAATATTTCGCTAATCGGAATATATATTCTTAAAGTCCGAAGGTTGAACTAGTCATCTGTCTTGATTTGGGCTGATATTTCCGAAGATGGCCATAGTTAAAAATTCATTTTCTGAAGCGGTTGTTTCTCTCCCCGCTTCAAAACGATATATTCAAGATGGCGACTACCAACGCCAGCCGACATGTGCGTGACCTCATTACTGTCACGGCTCAAACTGGAAAACTACAGTGAATCATTCACGATCATTACGTTCGTTGATGTTCCTTGGATATTTAAATAATTTTCACTCCAGTAATTTGCTCTGGTTTCAAAAATAATGGAGAGAAATGACGATCGTCTCTATGTAAAAATACGAGGGAAGCAAATCGTCAGACAGAACAGCCATCAGCCAGGCTATCCCTCTATATGGAACATAAGCGCCTTCTACAAATGGCGATTACGTCAAACACTGCCACTCCCCCCAGATTTGTACACATTTTAAAAAGACATTGAACTTATGGAGGTTATTTAATTATAGGAAAGGGGAGCAATTAGTTCGAAGTAATACAGGTTCTGGCTGAGAATATTACAAATATATATTTGGAATATAGTGTAGGCCTAATTACTATTGAATAACAATTGAATAATATATTTCCAATAAAATAAAATTGTGTATTACTTGAATACAAAACAATTTTTTTTTTTTTGGCCAACTCAGATACTTATATCAACGTCATGGGATGGGATTTGATGTATTTAACCATCTCGCATGGATGGTGAAAACAAGTGATCCGAGATCTTGCCTATACATGTATGGACACACAGTGGATGGTAATTAGTATCAAAATATGTGGAGATCATTCCACATGTAAACTTAAACAGCAATGAAGTAAATTAATATGTTATGTTGAAAACAAATCTTAAATAAATGTACTACCTGGTATATCTATTCTCTGACATTGATTTTATTCTGACAGAATAAATTTTCAGTTATGGTCTTTATTAAGTTGTGCGTGATTTCTTTATGCTGTATTACGGTGGATATGGACATAGGTTACATGGATGTCAACTGGAAATAAACCAATTTCGTAACTGGATAATACAATTTACAATTGAATGTGAATCAAATGTCTTTTCCCTCTACATCTATCGATATCAAATAACTGTGTTGATGTTGTATTAATCGGTTTCAGGGGGATCATGTAATTGTTCTTCAAACACATCAATAACAAAACACATTTATTTTATTTTGCTTTATATTTATTGTAGATTCATCAATAATTGAAAAGGTCCCATCATTCGCCTTTTTTCATCTGGTGCTCAAATATATTGACGCTGATCCAAGCTTGTCGTACAAGCACTGCCTACCTCAAGTTTTCTCTCGACTTGGTGTTCAGCATCCGGATATATCTACTTTTGTCAAATAAAATGTGGCTTAATCATGTACATGTAGTTTTATAATTTATTGCCAAATCTGGCATTACTTTAATAACTCACTCAGTCAATTTATCATGCAGATCTATGCTTAGTCAGGCTAACCATCAGTCCATGTATGAATGGGATTACTCAAGTATTAAGTATGCCATAGGTGCGTGTGCATGTGTGGATGGTTTTCGTACAGTGTACATTGTCATTTAACTTGGTCAGCATGTCAGTATTTTTTCCATCATTTTCACATTCTAATCGAAAAATTCATCTTTTTTGCCTACATAATACTTGAATTCTCCATTAATATGTTTTACTGTTTCTTACAACCACTATGGCTGTACTCTGCTCTTCAAGGGCTTCAATTTGATACCCAACATGACTAAGTTCAAAGAGACTGATTGGCGGCCATTTTGTATGGCGGCCATCTTGAAAATTGCTCCTGGTGTAGAGTTATCTCCCCCTTTCCTACGTTTTCGGAGTTACTTAACTACAAACTACACAAGCAAACTTCAATTCACACTGAATTGCTTTTATTAAGTTTCCTGGAGGTTTCTAATGAAGATCAGCCAATTTTGTCTTATTAATTATGCAAATTTATGCAAATTATTGAGTTTTTTATGCGAGTGTAGCAGTCGTGAATAATATAGATTATTCGTCTTTATTGCCTGGACATGTGGTCAAAATTTCATCACTCTACTGTCAGCGGTTTGAAATTTAAAATAGATTATGATAAATTTTGACTGAAAAACATCCTCAAAAGGGTACCATTTGCTAGTAATTACGTAATGTTATATATATAGGCCAGAAGGGCATGGAAGGTCAAGTTTCCGAAACTTCAGTCAGTCCGAGAATGAGTTATAATGGTCCAATTTTCGTAATTTTTGTAGCAAAATATTCCTTGTCTGAATCAGATCTCAGAATTCCTAGTCTGTATGTGGTTAATGAAAACTAAAATTTTTACTGAACTCCCTAACCTAGGCATGTACATGTATTTTGAATGAATCAGGTTGTCCTTCATACAGTCATGGGGTGGTAGGGGAAAATTTAAAGAAATTCATCTCTTTAATAATTATACAACAGACAAACTGAAGGGTGATAACTCATTCATTAAGAGAGAGAACTTTTGTTGGTCTAAATCATGTTTTGGCAATAACTGTTATTGTCATTTGTCAAAACCATGAAAGATTTTGTGTGAAGAGCGTACATCTCTACTGAAGTTCTAGCTCAGAAACACAACACCATAATCAAAGGGGCATCCGGGTACAATTATAACACAGTTTGGACAGCTTGGAATAACATAGGCGATCCTTGATCAAGTATACATGTATATTCCTTGGGGGTCTATATCCTGTCAATAGCCAACATGTCCTACTCCATACAGTAATTCCCCTAATAGATCGATCACCGGCAGTGATATTTGAGGTATTAAAAATGAGGGGTGATTAATTTATTGCAACTGAGTGAAAGCGGTGATTCGCAAAAGTCGGAGAAATGAATCCTGGATCATGAAGTGCCCAGTTTCCGATACCGGTACCAAGACTTGTGACAACCATGTCCGGGATGGTACAGGAGATTCGTCACTTGCCAAGCGCTTGCTTGTAAACTTGCTCTAATGGAAGGGAGACTACTCTAGTCAATACATGAGGGGTCGAAATTGCTATCTATTTGCGGGAAATGTCCGGCAGAAAATTGGCACTGTCCTGCAGTTATTCGGTCACTTTAAATGTATTCTAATCGTATGCCAGACAATTCAAGACAGATGTCCTGTTAGTATTTGGTGAACATTTCAACAACTGTAAATGATTCTGATTCTCCCTTACAAACGGGATTGCCTGAAAATCGGGGGTGATTGAATTATTACAACTTTCGATCGTATTTTCCTCCAAAAATCAGGGGTGATCAATTTCCGATAGGGTAATCGATTTATTAGAGGAATTACCATAGTTCCAATTGGCATTACCAGTCTAAGAAAAATGTCCATGGAGTTTGTCAAGATTAGTGTTTTATTGGAAATTATACCAAGATTATTGTTTTATTGAAAATTATATCAATTGATGTCCTATAAGCGAGGTTGCAAACAGCTGCCACCATTGCCTCAGGGGTTACATGTATGATGTTTCAGCTGTATGGTAAAGGAAAGGTAACTTCATACTGCTTTACACATTGTCTCGCATGATACCGGGAATAGGGGCTGCTTATCATAACCTCACGAACACGGAACCAGGGTTTAAATTTTGCACTAGTCCTAACTGGTAGATTTCGAAACAGACATTTAATACATTTTTCCATCAGTCTGATGGTAAGTAAACTTTTTTGCTTTATATTTAAAAGGATTAGTAAAATTGATCTGTAGATGAGCACATATTTGAGTCGAGATCGCAAGTCTGGTGGGCCGGTTAAAGCATTCTGAGCTAAGATCTGTCTCCCCAGTATCCAGAAATGAATTGATATCGAATTATTAAAAATTGGAGACTGCCATTCAATAAATTTTAACCTATCAGAAAATTCTGTAATAAACCTATCTTTGACTTTGTATATCAAGAAGGTACTAGGTTCCAGTTTTATAACTTGTATTTGTTGTTGTATATAGCTGAAACTTGCGTTGCGTGCCCATTGCTCCATAAATACTCTGCCAATGTGACAAAATGGCTGTGTAGTGTTTATATTTGTACCTTCATACTAGAGAGCGCATAGGCCCGGGTGATGTCACACATTTTGACGACCCTGGCCAGATTGGTTGCATGTTTGAATGCCAAACTATTGGCTGACAAAAAAAAAATCCTGCAAGATATATCTGCATCGATTTTTGGAGGCTGCAGTTTGCTTTTCCCAAGTTCGATATATTTCTGAAATTCTGTATACATGTCAAATCCATTCAATATTACTGTACATACACATGCAAAGTCAAATTGGGTTTACATGTACGCCACTGCCGACCAACTTTCATATGCATTGAAGGATTACCAAATGATGATCATTAACTTTAGACAAACAATTCCTCGGGACATTTATTTTGATGATGGCCTAAGAACAACCACCATTACATATACGAGTGCACACCGACAGATTTTTCCCGTTCGGATGACGAATGAGACCATTAAAAGTTCAGACCTGTCCGACGAGAAATCAATTGCTCTGCTGTCTGCACAATAGAGAGCGGGGAAAAGACTGAGATGATATTGATCATGGCTAGTACGACAATGGCAGCAGATGTAGGGAATCAGTAAATCCTTCTTACTTGGAACATCTTTCCCCTTTTTTTTCATTTTCAGAGAATGAACAGTCTTCTGATTCTTTCACCATTTCACAGTCCTGTCGCCCCATATCGATTGTATTTTTCCGATTACCCTCTACAATTACCATGCATTGAAAGATTTCAAAAGAAATCACCTAATTTGCAAATGGCCAGTTTGCTCGTCTGGAGTCTATTTAAATACTCCTTAACAGGGAACAGGGTCAATTGTGTGCCCTTTCTGGCTGTGTCACCAGGCCAAGGGTGGAGAAATTACTAGAATTGCAGGACCTGTCCATTCCCCAGGTAAACTGAGGTGATCTGACTTGCGTATGTGTAGTTAGCCAGATATTCAAGGAAGCAAATAATCCACAGCCGGCACAATGTGGAAGAGGGTATCAGCGAGAAGCAATCTGTAGTACTTCTGAGCGATTTTATCAGTCTCCGGGATTCATAGAAGTCACTTTCACAAACCAGACATGGGTGTGTAAATTTAGGTTAAAAACTCAAGAGGTGAAAACAGAATATTTTGGATGAAAATTTCCAATTTCTAGTGCCTGAAAAAAAACATAAAAAAATACAATTTTCCATTCTCAAAAGCTTATCTTGATTGCAATTTGGTAGGTGAAATTAACGGAAACTGCTGATAAAAAACCCCCTTAATTTTTCAATTTCGGTTCCCTGAATGTTTGTGGAAAGAACACATGTAACCATAATTTGCTTTCTCACTTTGCTCCTTGCTCTCCTGCATAATTTTCATGAGGACCGAAATTGTTAAATATATTATTCTTCGTTTATACCCACAATGCACAATTGTGTTTCTGAGATGGTCAAATGAGAGACACGCATCCAAATTCCGAACAGCACAGGTCAGCTGAACGACTGCCATCTTGGCTTCAAGCACTGCCCGCAATTCTACCCACTACATGTAATAGCCGCTGTACATGCTGTATCATCAAAAACATATATCCCTAAAGTATTTGATCAATAGCTCACATCTTTAAAGAGGTGTGATTATCTCTACGTTCTCAATGAATCTACTTGTTTATGGAGCGGCATCAGTGTGTTATCGGTGCCAGAAAGTTTGAGGGAGTTCTTCGGAACCGTGCTAGAGCATTCGGCTGCTGTCAGGGGTCTTATTGACCTCTGTGACATCTGCGATGAGGTTGAAACCCACCTTGTTTTGTCAAGATCCGACTGTAATCGTGGAGCGTATATGAGGTTGTAGATGAGGTCCTTGAAGTTGTCATGATCAGCACGGGCCACCTGTGTGAGAACAACATTTAATCATCCAAATTATTGGCAAACCAGGTAATATTGTAAACAAGTATTCAGTAAAAGAGGCTGAAAATTTCCCACCATGAAATCAGGGGTTGATTAAATTTATTAGAACAGGAAATGAACATAAATGGTAAAAAAAGAAAATATGCAGATAATACATTAATTCTTCTTAATTACCTTGATTTCATGAGTCCCAAATTGAACAAATTTTAGTTCTTCTGATCATTGCAATATATCTTTGTTAACTATCTGGCTATGTGGGGGCATAGTAGTGTGTTAGTTTTGTATTCAGAAGTTCTCAAGTTAACGCAAGGTGATGCCATATGTTAACCCTTTCCCAAACCATAGAATGGATCCTGGGCTACATACAATAATACAGTTGAAGAGATCAAGTTATAAATGCATATATTCTCCCATTGTTAGAGTTTGTAACCTCGTAAGCTGTCGGTGCAACACCCTCTGACTGCACTGTGCAGAAAATATCAGTGCGCATGCACATTCGGTGTGTATCGATTTTGATTGATGCAGGGAGCATATATCTGCATATGCGAGAGATGTGAAATATCTTGTAACAGAATTAACAAATTTTGTGCTAAATTACATGTAGTACAAAACACACCTGTCACAACGTTTTGTTTAGCTGTGACATGCTGAGCCCACTCCGCTCCCTTTACAAGCGGACGATTATGATTGGCCAAGAGCCATGCGCACATTTCAATCCCAGTGCAATCAGAGGGTATATCTGACAGTAGCAGGAATAAAATCTGATGCCATGTGAATGGTCATGCAAAATTGAACTAGTTTAATTGCACATGATTGCACACCAATGAACAACTGATGAGTAAACCTAAATACCTGAATGGCATGGTCATCCACAAAGCGGAAATGAGTGGCATCTCGGTACAGATCGAACTTCCTGTAGCGAGGGATAGAGGGCGCTGGTGGCTGCTGTTGACGCAGGATGTTAACAGGCTGGAAGTTGGAAGGGGCCTGCATATTGGGGATCTACACTTCTTTACTGTCTGAAAAATACAACATCGTAAAACATTAAGGTTTTTTCCCCAAAAACACATGCAATTAGCTTCCAGTTTTCAAATGTACGGTACATGTAATATTTACCTCTAATTATTCAATCACAGGAGGCAAAATTTTCCACCATAAAATCTGGGGGTGATCAAATTTATCATGGTAATTCGTCTTGGAATAAATTGATCCCCGGAAGTGATATTCGAGGAGATAAAACAGTGGGGTGATCGATTTATTGCAAATCAGGTAAACCCGAATGTCATAAATAATGAAAATGAACCAGCAAGGGTCCAGTTCCCAACACCAAAATTGTTTCAAATTCACACAGCCAATTTTATTGCAAAAACATTCTTTAGAACCAGTTTGTGCTGTTTGTAAAATAAACTGAACAATTTGAGAACACTGGAATTCCGTCTGTGGCGATGGAAATTTAATCCTCACCGCCAGCTTGTAGTGTCAACAGTCGAGAACCTTCTTTTACTCATTCGTCTAACATGGGCACCAAGGTTCCCGATCCAGTTGATCAGCTATTTTTAGAGTTTTTACTTTGTTGACAACAACAACAATGCTTCGGAATTTTTTTTGTGAAACTTGTTTAATAGTATTTCACTTTTTAGTAAAACTTGACAACTATGAATCCCTGGTCAACACGTGCACATCAGTATTCCACATGAAATTTTTATGACAAACAGGATTCACTAAAAATTGGGGGTGATTGAATTATTACAAATTCCGATTGTATTTTTTCTCCAAAAATCATGGGTGATCGATTTCCGGTAGCGTAATCGCTTCATTAGACAAATTACTGTAGAACAAGAAATTGACATAATGGTCCCACATCATGCGGATAATCCATCATTTCTTTGCTACATGTATTTCAATGACAGTGATCAAACTTAGTGCGATTGAAAACTGTCCCCCATTGGGTGTGATTGAATTTTTATAGAGGAATTGGATTATTAGAGATCACTGTAGCTAACCTTGTTAACTACATCAAGAAATCAAATTCATTCTACTACTACATGTGCACATTTTCATTTCAAAATTCGCTGAAAGCTCTTCGGCATCAAAGAAACGTTGTAACTTGCAGACAAGCAACTGTGAACTGGCAAAATGTAAATACTTCAACATGCAAAAAAAAATATATATATATATATGTTTTCTCCTCTGGAAAGTGTAATCATGCAACTTTATAATGAAATTTAGGAAATCATGTCCGGAAATGCATCAATGTGAATGTGTACATGTATGGGGGTCTCGTATCAATAATTGTAAAACGCATGTACTTTTTTCCTTATTACTACCTGAAATATAGATTCTCTTAAATTGTTTCTTCCGAGTTTTCCTACCCAAACATATATACAATGAATATGCGAGTGAAATAATACAATATTTCAAAAATTTGTCCACCCCACATGTAGACCCTCAACAATTCTGATGGCATGAATATGTATATGGAGGGGAAGAAATATGAGCCCTTTGTCACGACTGCACTCAACATGTTCAGCCACAAAATGTCAACTTCACCTTGTATGACCTACATGTACATCCAACCCTGCTTTGTGGGCGGAGACAGATGCCTTCAAAGCATTTCAACAATTATATCCAATTCAGTATTATCATTATTAACTGGTTCCGAGTCCAGAAGTCCCAGTCCATGCCCTGGATATTGGAGTACAATGCAGGCATGCTACATTAAAACAGCATACAGGGTCATAGTCTGGTCATTTAAAACTCGTTAGGGAATGTCTAATTACAATAATGGGTTATTTGTATATTTTAATAGTATGATCACACAGGCATGTGCAAATGATACACGTAAAGAATTACAATCATCTAAATGGTAATAAAGGTGAATGTACATATAATTAAGTTAATGTAATTAGGCAAATTAGTTACAATGTTTTGTTTGCAGGTTGTATATTAACATGGACACAGTCTCCGTATTGGCATGTGTATGCATACTACTTGGAGAGGATCAGCGACATTTCAATTTCAGCACACGATATATCGGCAAGCAACATTTCAGCAAAAAATGGAGTGTCAATACATGTATTCTGGCATGCAACATTTCAGCAACTTTTTTTTCACACATCTGCAGTTTAATTGGGCAATAAGTAATTTAAATGTTTCGAGGTATCATACCGTAGATGCACAGAAATATTATGGAAGATAATTTTTGCTGGTTTCAAGTTACCTTCAGAGCCGATTGCACAAATATTATTTTGGACCACCGATTGGCCTGAAAATAAAGTTGTCAAATGTTGCATGTTCAAATGTCATAGCTGTCACTGTGTGCCTATTTACGACACATGCCGAAAAAGTCACCTTAAATGGTGTGTAACCAAATTTGTTGAAACCACTCATATCGCTTCAAAAGTAACCATTAATAATCTACATTACATATTTTTTATAGGGTGGAGGGAGGGTGTCTGGTTCCATGCGGCTTCAAAGGTTTCTTCTTTTAGTAGCAGGAACGCAACTTGGCTGGGTGGTGCTTAGTTGGTTCGTCGCGATACGAGTGAAATAATGTTGAAAGTGACGTTAAATCACATTCACTCACTCACTATATATTGCAATTTCCCCTAAATGGGTATTAGATCTGCATGTACCACTACCCCATGTGAAATGTTCTTTTATTCCGTTGTTATAAAGTGAAGAAAATAGCTTAATTGCAAAATTGTTTTATCATTGTTTAAAACCACGAATTACATGCCCTAGGAACATGTGTGGGTGTACCCCTAAATATCTTGAACCTTGGGTGGATGTATTAACATTGTTTCATCCTCCAGGCATACAGTAGTTCCCATCCCACAATGACTGACCTTTAAACACCCATAACGAATAATGTGACACTGTCAGTCCTATT
The DNA here is from genome assembly GCA_036873755.1 of Hanleya hanleyi. Classification (NCBI taxonomy): domain Eukaryota; kingdom Metazoa; phylum Mollusca; class Polyplacophora; order Lepidopleurida; family Hanleyidae; genus Hanleya; species Hanleya hanleyi. The sequence continues at coordinate 167,456 of JAVTVY010044321.1, read as the reverse complement.
ACACCTCGAACTCTGTACTTCATTTGGGGACATCACTGTAATTGGAGGAACATGTACTAGGTTACCCATACATGCAGTTATTCCAGAGGGGCCGGCTTGATGTCCAAACACTAATACCACTGCTGCAAAGCACAATAGGCTGCACTGAGGGCTGGGGAATGAACATGCATATCATTCCATGTATTTTATTAACGCTATCTTTTAACGCACCTCTAGTTTTCTCTTGGACAATATGTTGTTTATTTTGATCATTTCCATTCAAAACCATGAATTTTGAGGTAGAAATAACACTCGCCCAACTTAAGTACAGAAATCCTCTATTAAATCAATTTCAAGGGAAATTAAACTTGAATTTTGTCCAAAAACTTAGGAGAGATTGAATTTCAATAGGGTGATTTAATTATCAATGATAGGTGAATTACTATACATTTCTCAGATGAATTTGAAAGAATATTTTTGGACTACATGAGCTACATGCATAGCTGACGAAAACATATTTTGACTTTTGTTATTTAGTTCCTTAATTCTTCAACAAATTGACCAATTTCTCTCAAATTTTGCCAGCATATAAACTATTGCATCAGGCGGATATTGGGCACCAGAATTTAGGTCTGTAGATCAAATGTCAAGGTCACTGTGACCTAAAAATTAGGAAATCATTGAAATGATTTTTTTCTGTTTGAGTGGATACATGTACGTGTACAAGAGTGAAAGAGGATATGCCCCTGCACTGAAATTATCAAAGTTCAAATAGGTCAAAGGTCAAAATCCTGGTTTCAATGACTTAGTCCATAGGGCTAATTGATCAGGCTCTTGTTACATCATATTGGAATTGGTAAGATACATGGAAACATTCAAGCAGAAGTTGAAACTTAGGCTTTGGTCCACAGATCATGGTGACCTGTGTCAGACGGAGGTGGTCTACATGTACCACAGCATAATTTGTTATAAGTAAATTGGAATTCACATCCCCACTAGGCGTACCAGGTTGGGGCTGGGTGGGCACAGGTTCCTGTTGCTTCAACACACTTTGTTGAGAAGCAACAGGAACTTGATAATGTGGTGTCTAGCACTCTAATATCACTTGTCTTTATTGCACCAATGTAAATGTCCTGTGTCTTGTGCTGTCCTTATAGGGTGGATGGCAGGTGTCTGGTTCCATGTTGCTTCAAAGATTTATTCTAAACATTTTTTGGATCCGAATATCTTCACAACCTACAGGTTTACAGTGAACAAATTTATATATTTGGAATGCTTAAGAAATGTGCGTTCAAGAAATATATACATTACCACAGCTATGAGGCAAACTTTTTGCTGTATGAAGACAATTTCTAGAGGGTTGTGTAAATGTGTGTACCGGAGAGATCAGTGACAGTATCCTTAATGTCAGTCCCAATGTAACATGTACATGTACACATGTACAATGTATGTAGCCCAAGTGATGTTCTACATGGTGAATCAATAAACAGTTACACCCTAGAGGAAAAGGTAGACAAACTGGAGATTCAGCCCATACCAGTACAGTGTGATGAACTTGATGTGTGTGAGCTCTAGTAGTTCTAGATTATAAGTCAATATACACCAGATGGACATGTAATGACCACGTTGACATACAAATACACTGCAAATAAACCTACATAGGTCTAAACATGGAACACATGGTCCACGGCACATATGCAAGTAATTGATTTACATGTTAGCATCACAGCAAATCCTATTTAATAATCGGAGACCATGCAGCAATAATTCAGAGGTTTGTCAGATTATTACTTAGCTGGTAACCTAGTACACATGACTTTGACATCTGTCTCCGCTACGTTGCCTGCACTTTCATCCTGTGTCGGGCGGAGCTAGATTAATTAATTTTAATTGGTTATGGTACGCCATTTATTTCATTGATAAACCCTTTCGTAATCAGGTGTACATAAGGGCCCTTCAAATTTTATTTTACGGTATAAAGCGATCATTTTTCTCTCAATATATGTGTGACTGCATGGGAAATGGACATATTCTGGTTTATGTTACATTGATTTCTCGAATTTCAAAACAATTAATACAATTGACTTTAATGAAATTATTAATCAAAGAGCCAATACATTGGGCTTTTCAAGCTAATATAGTTACCTCTGCAAGAATATAGTTACCTCTGCAAGAATATAGTTACCTCTGCAAGAATATAGTTACCTCTGCGAGACGTTTAACATAGTGGTGTTGTTGTAAACTATCAATCTGAGCATTGTATGACAATAACAAACATTGCTGAATTTTTATTGTGATATTTAAAAATATTTGGCACAAAGTTGAATAGCCATGCTGATCTGGTATCATTGCAATCCACCATCAAAACTCCAGACGTGCAATGATCACGCGACATATGATAAAATGATGATAAAAGCAGTTCGAATTTTGTCACTGCCATTCATGTGTTTTGATGGTGGATTAATTGCAATGAAATCAGATCAACATATGGCTATCCAACTGAGCAGTGAACATTTCAAATATCACATTAATAATAATATTCATATCAAAATCACATGGTTTATTGCCATACAATCAGTGAAGGGCCTACAATGTATATTAAGTAGACCTTTCTCTGGTCCCCACACAGGCCATGTGTGAAAGCATGGCGGAGACATGCAAGATGATTTCACCAGGTTAATTTTTAGGTATTGGTAAAACATGCGATAATCTGTATCACATCTACTCAGAACTAGCCAGAACTTACACACGCTGAACCAATAAATGTCAACAGCCAGTGGCTTAATCCTCAGTATTACACTAGCTGTGTGGTATTACTTTACCTATAATAAGTCAAGCTGAACAACAATAGACTTACAAAGCTCTTCAGATCCAGGATAGACTAGCTAGTGCTAGGTGAGTCAGAATGGGTGCACTACACCTCCACAGGTTCAGAGTAGGGAGATTTCAAAGACCACAACTATGTCTGTGTACACAAAAGATAGGCCCCCACATTCCCTGTTCACACAAAACAGCAGTACTTACTACTGGTACATAGCAGCGGAACTGCCTCGACACAATGTTTCCTGTTCTAAATATTAAACAGTGCATACTGGCACAACCATAGACTTGTGGTACCTGTATACTAGGTTAGGGCAATCCCGCTCTCTAAAACGGAAGCAAAAAAGGTCATTTTTGCTCAATAGCTTTTGATTCCTTCTGAACCAATGTATCAAAATTTCAGGCGCATTGATTTATCTATTGTTCCATGTCATAAAATTAATTTGCCATGTGAAGAACCAGCCAATGTTGAATAAACAGCGCGACGGATGTTTGGCCTATTATTATGCAAATTAGATAGATGACAATTTACTTTTTTACGACCATTTAATGCGGATAGATATGTCTGTAGGTGCCTCAAAAGGATTTTGCTGAATTCATTATATGAATTGATTTATTGAGCGAAAACGACCCTTTTTACCTCCATTATAGAGAGCGGGATTTCTCTAACCAGAGTATATACTGTTGGTTGCAGGATTTTTTCTTGACCGTCCCGCTGATGGCCTGCGCTCAACACTTATTTCGTGCAATGTTATGCATACTTCTAAACGTATTGAGTGAAGATCGCTGGCCTTTTCCAACAGACTCTCAAATCTATGCATAATCATGATTTGTAAATCTACTTTTCAAGTTCCGAACTTTGAACAGTAAATGGTAGGTAATCCCCGATATATGTAATTCAATCTGAATCCCCCAATCAAAAGTACCGTACAACAATATTCAATCAGCTGTTCTAATAAATTTGCTCATTGAAATGAAGAAATTATGAATTAGCTGCATGATTTGAACCATTTTGTCAACTTCCTGTTCCAATAAATTTGATCACCCCAGAATTTATAGGGCAAAATTCCACTTCCTGTCAGTGTGATTGAATTCAATAAAGAGATCACTGCATGTACTGCAGACCAGTGATCATCAACACTAGTGTATTTGACATTTGATAAACACACCACAACATTTGGCAGTCAACTCTGCTAAAGTATGAATTATGTATGGTTTGGTTTGACTGGGCACTCCATCGTAATACAATGGGCACTGGTCATACAGAGTATGCGCACAAATGGTTTGCTTGTTCTTTCGATAGGCTTGTTAAGAATCAGTCATAGCAACAATCAATCATCCTATTTGTGGGAGAGAGACAATTAAATTTAATGTCATATTCACCAATATTTCAGCTACATGAATATAGTATAGTTTTAGTCATGTTTTGCAGCGTTCTGTTGTTGTTGTTCCGCTGCAAATTCTCCGTAGATTGGGGATTTGATAGAGACATAACCAGATGGCAGGTTTTGAATGAGCTAAAACTGAAAAAGTCCCATATACTTCCGTGAAGGAGAAGGACGACGATAATAAATATTCATAAGGTGAAAATAAGACAGCTCACTGATTGGCCAAGGTTGAGCGCGGCCAGGCGTGATTGGAGAAAGAGGTCACGTGGTGACTCGGTCGCTATGGTCACTGTCGACGAACGACCGACTGAGAAATAATGGCGGTTGAAAACATTTACGGCGAAGACAGCAGGTCCCGGAAAAATACATAAAATAAACTCAGATGGGCAGATTTGACGAACTAGTCATCAAGGTTAGATACTTTGGTAGTTTATGCTCGCGTTACGTGAAATATTCAGGAATTTGGAAGCAGATTTTACTATTTTTCGAACGTTTGTCTTGGAGCACACAAAACAAATTTGTTGTCAAATCTCGCATTTTCCGTCGGTTATTTCTGTTTCTCTCCCGATTTCATTTTACCCTTACCATAAAACATACCAACAATCCATATAGTCAGATTTATTGAAATTTTGGCTTTCTGAAAATGTATAGTTTTAATTAGGTTTCACTCAAAGTAAACGCCAAAAATTGCAAGAATAATCGACCACATGGGAACTCAAGTGACTCATCAAAATCAGTCTTCATGAGTTAGGCGAACACTCGTCAAAACACGCTACATGAGGATCTACACAAGTCGTCAAAACCCGCTTATATGAGGGAAAGAGATGTTTTATTATTATTGATATCCCTCGGGCTGAAATAGAGTCACCTCCAAGCTTAGGCTCATCACCAAATTTATTATCACCTTACTATTTTAGGTCGTAAAGCTTAACTCACACTACGAACATTTTGTTGTATTAGAACAGAACATTTTGTTCATGTTTTTGTTCATGGTAAGTTCGCACAGCGAACATTTTCTCTTGACCGCCAGTCGCCGTGAATCAAGCAGCGAGGCTACCAGTCATGTGATGGGAGCCATTTTGTTGTGTTACATGTATGTGAGAGCGGCTTCATCACATGACCGACAGCTGCCAGTTGATTGGATAACTGTTGACAAATGTTCGCGATCACCACACACTGAAGACAAAAACTGTTTTGAGTAGGAAAACATGTTCCGAAAAAGCCCAACACGCACTACGAACATTTTGTTGTATTAGAACAAAAACAATGATCAGACATGTTTTGTCTGCAGTGTAAGGTGCCTAGAAACATGAACATTTTGTTTTAGGGACAGTGAATAAACACCACCATGGGGACAGCAGGCAGTGTGTATAAAATTTGCAGAAATTTATTTTTTATTTACAAAGTGAGCCCAGCTTCCAAGTTATTGAATATCAACTATTGTAGAGAGATGAATAAAAAGTATTACACAAAGCAATTCACTTCCAGAATATGGTCCAATCGCTGAAGTCAGTCTTTCTGCTCTCAGAGACAAGGCCACTGTTAATTGTTTGTTTCTCATCCCTCTGCTTGTAAAAATATGCATGCTGAGTGCGATAACTTGCAAACCAATTGTATGCAAATTAGAAGAAAATGAGCAAGTTTTACTTGTGAAAATGTAAATCCATCATGGATTTTAATTATTTGCCCTCAAAATATAGATGAGGGCTAGTACGGGAAACGAACCATTAATTATCAGCGGCCTAACCCTCAGTGCAAGGACCATTTTAAGTGCTGATTACATCATGGGGAACAGAAGTTCTTGTAATCTCCTTCACCACATGGAACCCAGAGAGTTTTCTAGGCTTACATGGACTAATATGGGCAACAACTCCTGTCATGTGGGCTGCATGAACAAAACTGGCCATGATGCAGGAAGGAAATTAGAATTAATGTTGCTAGAAAGGAAATGACAAGGTCTCCCAAATGTTACAAACGTTTCTTCATTTGAAATATAATTTATATCTATTATGTAGGCTTTAGAGAAATGCTATGAGAGCATCACCCATCAAAAACAAGACTACTTTATTTGGCATGTAGTTCATCTAAGATTCAGTAATAATAAAAAAAAAATTAAAAGAAAAAAAAAAAAAAAAAAAAATTACAGGAGGCATTGGGGAAGCCCTTTTACTATCATCGAGTAAATTTGCAGGACACTACTTTGACTTGTCATGCTCTTGAACTATATCAGACCTCTCAGGGCCTGGATTGTATTTTCACAAACCAGGTCAAGATCTTTAATATCTCTAAGACTTTATTCAACCACCATTAATGTTTACCCAGGTATTACTGGATCACTTTATTAAAATAAATGAGGATCAGCAAGCTGTCATCATTGAACCCACACATTGATTTCATGTACAAGTGTGAGGCCAAAATTAAAAAGTTGTCTGTCTGGGCAGGGCTGCATCTAGAGCCAACTTTGTTCCGGAAAAATGTATGGGCACCCAAAACATCTGACGCTCAAACTCAGATGAAAAAAAAAAAAAAAAAAAATCTTAAAGTGTTGTTGTTGTTCAATTTGAAAGGTTTTCTGAGAGCCTTAATATCGATCTGATTACATAGCTGGGTATTGAATTTTATGCTCATTAACCTCTATTTTGTGATTGACCACAGGCTATTTGCGCCGAAATTCAATTATGAAAATTGGACCCTCAGTAATGAATTATAAATGGGAAGTGGGAGTTTGAGGTCTGAACCTGCAAAAAATTCCTACATGCAGCCCATACATGCATTTACATAATTTTGCTGCAAACCATGGGTTTGGTAGGTCAATTTTTTTTTTCACTGTAAGACAGACAGTTTCAGAAAGACCCTATGTTTCTCGGATGAATGAAAAAGACTTGAGTTTTAAAAACTTTTAATAAGAGTTTTGGAGAGAGGCCTTTTTGGTGATTAGGTAGGGTTAACACCCCAAACAAACAACTTTTTTATTTTGGCCTGACCCAACTATAATTCTCTGAGGGTGTTCAATGTCACACAAGATCTTGTTTTCTGCCATTAAAAGTACCTCACCTCCAATATTTACACAAGACCAAGAAAAACACCTGAAGAGCTCAACCATTACCCGCCGTGAAAAGGAACGCAAGAGCCTGATGTTCCGATCAAAGAATGTATTTGAGTAAGAGATTAGTTACCCAGGCAACGGAAACGATATTCATGTATTTCTGAGAGTGTACAAAGTGGGACTCGTACAAGTGCCAACGTCTGATTGGTTGACCAATTAACACAAGAGCGCAAAATCACAGCGACGACTCTTTCAAGCAATACCTGTATTGTTCTCGCATCGAGGTATTACTTAGAACAAATTGTAACATTTCTGTTTGCAGAAATAAAGTGCAGCTTTGATTTTCACAATTGTAACTGCATCACAAGATACCCCAAAATCTTCCTGGAGCTCCAGGCCTCAATTTAACCTCTCAACAGGTTACCATGAATTCTACACTGGTAACCTGTGGGAACCTATTGCATAATTATTAACCTAATGTCATATTATTAGTCAAAATTATGGAGACCTGAAAATAGGTTACCACTATTTTTCATATGGCAACCTCCAGGCAACCTGAAAACAGGTTATCACCTTAAATTGAAGCCTGAGCTCGTTTACTTAAGCTTTTCACCATGCACATTTGGTCATGCTTGGTTATCTCGATCACCATACAGGTTGGGATGCGAGTTATTCGAGAAACATGAGATATAATCTCAGCATAACGGTCACACCAGGGGAACAATTAAAACCTGGTAAGACCTCCAGTCAAATTGTTCTGTCAGTTTGTTTGTCATCATCTGCACAAGTCCAGGTATATTATCCCTAAATCCTCGAAGAGGGTTTACCTGGACCTTTTTGGTGATTCGGATGAATTTTAGAGTCATTGCATCTATTACACAATCTCGTACATTTCATCCCCAGCTGTTGTTTTAGCGCGTCGGTATCTGAAGCCTGCGGTTCTCGCTTTGTGACCCGATGTCGATTTCAGCCTAACTTCAAAGGTAGTCTGGCTGGTGATGAAATTCAAACCAGTCAAAACTCAAACATCCCTGCGGATTGGCCTGATGAGCTGCTTCAGTGCGCTTACTGATTGGTTCGGTTAAGTGGGAACCCTCGAGCTATTTATATCCAGAACTGCTATCGGTAACTTACCAAGCCAGTGTATCGATCGAACACCCATCGATTGATACACTGGCTCGCAAGGATGGTTTGTCAAAAACTCATGGTAGTAACATCGACTGAGATTGATCGAAAAGTAGCATTGCTGCAGTTTTGGTGGATATATTTTATACGATTTTTTAGGACATCTCAAAACTCTGGTTGATGTTTAGCACTCGTAATGGAGTTCTCATGTACTGGTAGTCAATTATTGCCATCTTCAGGAAGACCATATTCTCAAGTGTATTATATGTTTAAACATGATGTTAACAAGAAGCAGACTGTAATGGTTGAAGTGATGCAGAATTACCTAACCCACCCCATAATTCATCAGTGACAGACCTAAACATAAACAGCCTTTGGAATACCCAAATTGCACTTTTGAATGGGCCACACATGAGTAACACATACAGCTGTGCCCACTCTGTAATCAAAGTGATGGGCAATAGATGCATCAGAACCTTTTGCGAAGGCCTTCCATAATCCAGTTCAGAAGAATGTACACCTCTTACACCCTGTTGTACAGTGCACATAATTTCTCTCAACTCTTTCCCTGATGTAATCGAGATTTTATGGGGATCGCCATGTAGATGAGTTTTGAGTAGCGGTCGTGTAACCCGTGAAGATGGCTTTTGACAAGTTTGTTGTTGTCGGTGTTATCTGGCCATTTCATGATAGTTCCACTATAGTTTCACATCATATCAGAGGCTGAGCATTATGATATTTGTCACCTCTTCTCCAACAATCTACTTTCTAAATCTGTTTTGCTGTCTAAGGATATTTACCCATATGCATATTTCTAAAATAATGGATAAACTTTATGAGGTACATGTAGCTGCTGTAATGCGCAACATTGTTGCATGGGGCAAACACACTGCCCAGCATCTGGGAACATTTTTTGATAGTTGCAGCTGACTACATGAATAACTTGAGTGTTGGAATGGAGGATGGGAACTTTAATGCTCTCATACATAAATGATACCATGTTTTTTTTATTCAAAACACCCTTATACATGTATATAGTGAAAAAAAAAACTGACAATGAGCAGTCACAAAATGTGCAACTAACGAATTACAACAAACACCAAATTCTAGGATAGTTGTAGCATGTTCAGTTGTGCCGCTTAAACAGGAGAGCATACCAAAAGGGCAGGTAACTCTAAACAAGACTATTATGTAGAATGACCAGCCATTCTGCCAGAATTCATAAACCTACATGACCCAGGGATTCATACAAGTCATTTTTTACCACCGAATACCGGTGGTAAAAAAAATTTGAAAACTCAATTCGTATGGCAGGAAACTCAATTGCTTTCATTTTACTGCACAAATACTCAATTTTTCATGGAAAACTCAATTCGCCAGACATGGTCAAAGTTAATTTGACAGCCCCAAATTACGAAATAAACTCAATCGAATGAAGATCTTACCGTGAAAACGACACTAACAGGCGCCGGGAGCATGCCACCACATGTGGTGTGTTGTTGTTAACGACTTCGCGTAGCGGCAGACACAATTGCTTGCATACATTATTTCCGGAACCCTCAAATGTTTATTGTGTGGCAGCCTGCATTCGTACTGCCGAGGGTTTCCAGACTATCACTGCCGCCCAAAAGTTTTTATCGGTCATCTGTCGCCGTAAAAGTTATTTTTTTTCTTCAACTTCAGAGAGAAGTCATCTTTAAATCGCGTAGGTCATCAATTTGTCCGCCAGAGTTGCAAGTTTCAGACATGAAATACAAAGAAAATATAGTCTACGAAACGAAAGAAAAATCTGCCCTCGCGTTGTTGTTAGTTGAAAACTTTTGTGCCTTACTTCCCTATTTTGAAAGTGAACTCTTCCAATTCGATTCATCGGCTTGTGGGCTCACAACACAGGGTCAGTGGAAGTTTCCATTACCGCAATATTAGGGTTGACAGCCGACAGTCTTGTGCTTTGTAGAGCCACGTGCCTGCAGTCAGTCGACCATATTTCACGGCTAAATCTGGACCGTGATGCCGACGTTCGGTCCATTCAGTATCCATCAAACACGAAGTAAAAAGTGAAATGTCCAGCGATGTCAAAGATTGAAAATACATCAAGACTAAACATCTAAATTTCACATGACTTGCCAAGACCTGCAATCATGATCGGGTTGTATTTTTGTAAAGTACATTGACTGGTCTACAACTTCACTCGTGAGATGTCAGTGCGACTGACGCTGCAATGAGACCAGGCTGCATATTTTATCTTTGTCTGCTCCATAAAGTTGACTCCTCGTTGATTATAAACAATAAATTTTCATAGTTGGAAGAGTAATGGAAACCCATACTTTAAATACGAGGTGACCTCCAGAACTGGATTTTGGAAAACTTAACAGGAGATAAATAGCACTCAAGAAATTTGCTTAAAAAATTGAACATTGAGTAAATGTAACCATCCAAAATATTCGGTAGTTTTCAGAAAATTTAGACTTTAGAACTTGGCAGATCTGTCTCATGTAAAAACTTTAATTCAGTAACAATCTGCAGAGGCTGTGTTTGGTGCAGTTAGCTTCAGACAAGAGGGCAGGTTTCCTGGTTCGATCGTTTGCTGTTTTGAACAATTACTGCTTGATTTCTCCCTCCGATTTCATTTTGTGATATAGATCCCCATGGCCATTGTTATTCAGACTGATCTTGTGGTACGGTACATGTAAATCTCTCGGTTTTTATACTTCATTCGATGAAAACTTTAGCTGAAGACGCGCTGAATAGAATGAGTTTTATTGAATTTGGATATTGGGTAGATGAAAATTGTTTTGTCAAAAATAACCCCTGCTCATAGTATAATATATTGACCATATTAAAACACACCAACAACATCCTGTGCATGGTGGTGGTTGAAATATTTGAGAACTGAATACCAATAGGTAAATCGGTGGTAAAAAATTTTGAAAACTCAATTGCAATCTTTGAATCGGCGGTAAAAAATTTTGAAAACTCAATTTCACCATTGTGAAAACTCAATTTTGAGTAATATTGAGTTTTCGGTGGTAAAATTTTTGACTTGTATGAATCCCTGATGACCATGTGCTAGCAAAGTCCAAAAGCAGTACACCTTACAGAGGGTATATATACAAGTCTTTGGTCTATTGTTTAGTACTACATAGTATAGGAGTGTGTGCTCGCTTTCAACATTTTTCCAGCTATATCATGTCGGGGAAGGAGGGGGGAGGGGTGGGGTAGTACTTGTAATGAGGGCAGATCTGATGCTGCCATTTTAATAGTGCTGTCCCACAGAAATATCATGCTGTAGGCAGACAAGTTACCCCACTCAGTCACATTATAGTGACGCCGAGCGAACCAGTCCTTGTTCTATCATCTTAACGATACTATAGTGTATCATTCAATACATGTAATTCAATAACCTATTAAAATTCAATCACCCCTAATTTCAGATCACCCACTATAATGATTAAAATAACAAAATAACAAGGGTTATGTGTAACCCGGCAGCTCGCCTTTTGGGTATTCAATAACATGCAGCTTCACATAAAGATCGAGCCCTTCAGGATACATATTGCAATAAAAATTTGACTTCTTCGTCAGTGATGCTGAAGTTGGATTGAAACATGAACTATATTATAAAACTTGAAATAAAGATTACCTTTTTTTCCAAAAGTAAGCTTATACATGTCATTATGAATACATGTACAATTGAAATTTTGTCTGAGATGTGGTTGTGAAATGCCTGGACAAATATGGTTCGTGCAAAAGCTTGAGGTTAAATCATGATGAGGAATGAGATTCGATACCAAAATTGAAGGAAATGGTGTTCTTCATTAAAGGCGACACAAAATTCCAAACCACCAGGGGTTAATATTTAATATTGTACTTCTGAAATGAAATAATGTCATTAAACTATTAGTACCGTAATTACTATAAAGGAATATATTGTAGTTGATTTGACGTGTTTGTGTATATGTAACAGATCGGTGTAAGAACGCATTGTTGAGGCTTTTGTTGAGGCTTTTGTGCAGCTGAAAAGGGTCACGTCTAGACGCATTGTTGAGCTCAGACAGGCTATTGTAGGCTCTGTCTTGCGCGTAATTCTTACATCAAGTATAAACCTACAATGTACACTGCATCTCCTACCTAATAGGTTAGTATCACATATAAGAGATATATGCAGCTTCGCAAAAAGATTGAGCCCTTAAGGATCGCACATCATTTGAGGTTGCACATCATTGGCAATGCACATCATTTAAAATAATAAATTTATTAAGAAATATGATTTCTATATTTAGTGATATTGAGGTTGGATTGAAGGAGGAACTATATTATATAACTACCAATAAAGATTACATTTTTTCCAAAAGTAAGCCTACACATCCCATTGCATAGATCTGATGAATACATGTTCATGTATACATGTAGTTAGGAACAATAGGTGTGCAATTTTGAGCACGTTCTTGGTGTAACTTTGTGTGATATGTGAACAAACAAAGCTAATAACAGTGCAATAGTAGGACTAAATCTATCATTTCCAACAGGCAATGGGACACTTGCACTGTGGTAAACCTTCACATTTGTATGCAAATAAAAGAACGCAATGACAACTGTGTCCAATCATACTGTAATGCTCCATAATAATGTGCACGGGTAAAGACGGAGCTCACAAACTGATTCAAACTCACTTTTAATTAATATAGTAAGTTAAATGTGTGGACACAGATATGGTTGTACAAAAGCTTCAGGGTCAACGAGAATTTGATAACAAAATTTTAGGAAATGGCGTCCTTCATTTAAGGCGACACGAAATTAAAAACTAACAGGGGTTCGGTACTGCGGGATTCCCCCGCCAGTTATTTTGATATTGTACTTCTGAAATAAAATAATGTCAAAAACTAATAGTAAATACCATAAAGGAATATACTGTATGTGATTTGGTATGTATGACTGTGTATACAATGTACACTGTACATGTATCTCATGCCTAATAAGAAGTCAAAATTATTCTAAGTCCAGCCCAAACAGAAAAGATTAACCCAGAAAACTTTCTAAGTCCAGCCTAAACATAAAAGTCTAACCGGACACCAACACCGACACCAACACTTTCCCCCTCTCTCTCCCAATACCTCGCCTACTTCGTATAAGGCGAGCTAAAAATGGATTTTCTGCATGATTTTGGACCACATATTGTCAACTCTCTGTTCTAATACATTTGACCATCCGCTGATCTTATTAATGGTGGGAAATTTCACTTTTCTGTGATTGAATTATAGAGGATTTTTCACATGTACGTCATAAAGATAAAACTCTTTTGAGTAGTACAGATTTCTGCTATCATGAACTCTTGTATGAGGTTACCGCAGTACAGCCAGCTGTTACAGGTGACTGAACTTGAAAGGTCAAACAATTTTTCAAGAGCTCCACGCCAACTTTTGCATGAATACATTGTCCTGCGTGTGTAGGTCAATGTAGTTTTAGGAGCACTGTTAGCTTAAATATCCCTGTACAGCCATTTTGGTGGACTTCATTCACAACCCGTTTTAATTCTGTGTATTGATACAACTTCAAAGGTAACGATTGATGCAGGTAAATACAATTTTCGCTTCAGTTCTGTGAGACGGATGATTTCACCTGTAGATCACGTGGAAGAAAATTATGTTCCATGCCACAAAGAATCATAGCATAACAAAAAGGCAGAAAAGACCTGTGCAGAATCAGCCAAACAAACCAGAGCCGAAACTTCGAGAAATATGAACTCTCAAGCTTCTCAGCAGAAATGGATAGGGTTACAGGAGGCAAACCATTTTAAATGTATGAAAGGGATATTAACCAGTATGACACAGCTTTATGTAAACACATTAAGAACACCCCACAACACCAAATACTGCCAAGTTGGAGCAGAAAGATTCGGCATAAATCTCTCCCTAAAGTAAACAGCTAATGCAGCAAATATGTCAGGGTTAGACAACTGTTGTCAGGCCATGCAGCAGAAATAGGATAAGGAATAATGTATGGCCACTACAAATCCAAGTGAAATCAGTAGTAACTTGTATAGCTTGGATTCCTGGATTTTTTTGCATTGTAAGTCCAATATTCAGCAGCCTTAGATGATTAGTTTTTTACATCAGATTTCTGCATCTACCTGTACACCATGAAATTACCATGTCATGTACATTGTAGACTGGAAAAGACCTGATTCTGTCAGCAGTTGAGGATTACTCAGATTGAGGCGGGAAAGAACTGTCAATGGGAATTCATGTCAACTTAGGCATTTTTGTGCCATGCCATGGCAGTATGTTTTTGCCTATTCCTTCCTTTGGATCTTACCAAATGCTTTACGCAAAGCATCCGAAAATTGTACAGGTATGTTGTCCACATGATTCCAAAGGAAACCTATTGATTTTGAGATCTATATTTCAAAGGTCAAGGTCACAGTGTCCTGGAACTAGCATTATTTGACCTGTGACTTTGGTATCATTTCATGAACCTCAACAGGTGTGTAATATCCACAGAAATCTCAGGCCTGTTCAGTTTGAGACCAATACCACAAAGGTCAGGGTCACAGCACCCAAAAATCAAATGTAGCATGTCAGGACTGTAGACTTTAACAATGATTAATCAAATCTCAAGAAACTTCACAGACAACGGGGCTTATCTATGCGACTCCAAAGAAGCACACTGATTTAAGGTCAAGGTCACAGCACCCAAAAGCTGAAATTGAGTTGTCTGTATTGCAGCTATAGAAACTATTCACAAACATGAAGCTGCGCTATCGAAACCCCTCGGCTCTGAACCCCAGCTATTATAATGTAAGGGTGTCTCTATCAATTGATTGGCTTGTGGGAAGAAATATTTACCCCTGGTATTGTAAGTGTACATGTACTTTCTTTGAAAAAAAAGAAAAGTTTTCCTCCCCTTAAATTAATTTGTTTCTGGAATAAATTGAAAGAGCTGTATCGGTGTCTCACCAAAACAACAGTACACATGGCTAGATAAATACAGTACATGTATACTAAATGGGACATGTATGTCATTTTCAAAAGAGATTTGCAAGCATTCTTTGCATTGTCTAAGAAAATAAATCAATAAATCAGTCATCCAATCAATAAATAAATGTGATAGTATACTAACATGATATAGAAATAATATGCAAACTTAACATAGGAATTAGTGGCTTTTATTAGACAAGGGGCATAACTCTGCAAAATACTTTCTGACACGACTCATTTTCGATAGGCATCTAGTTCAGGTCAAGAGAAACAATTGTATCACGTTATGATGTTGTATATGATACAATAAATCATAAATGGATTTTTATTTGTAAAAAGGGGCATAACTCTGCAAAATATTGTCCGAGATGACTCCTTTTCGATAGGCTTCTGATTTACGTGAAGATAAATAGATGTAACAAGTTTGGCTGCCATGCATGAAATGGTTCTGTAGATATCGCGGTAACGGATTTTATTAGACAAGGGGCATAACTCTGCAAAATACTTTCTGACACGACTCATTTTCGATAGGCATCTAGTTTAGGTCAAGAGAAACAACTGTATCACGTTAGGATGTTGTATATGGAACAGTTCTGAAATTATCACAATAACAAATCATAAATGGATTTTTATTTGTAAAAATCGACCATAGAGGTCCATGTCCCCCGCTAGCAGCACCAGTTATGGTGGATTACATCCACCATAACTGGCGCTGCTGCTGCGGGGGCCATGGACCTCCATGGTCGATTTTTTGGGGTCGATGATATCTCATATCATTGATAACAGTATGATTTGAAAATGGAGATATCGCTGATGAGCTTAACATAAATCTAATACAGCAGATGGCACCCATATTGGATTATGCACATCCATAAAACATAATACATGACTGTCCTCTCACTAAGGTCAAGGGACTCCCCAAGTTTGAAGTACAGATCAGTTGAATCGTACTCCAGCTATTGTCCGGACAAGATCAAACTGCTTACAATCCAATATGGCTGACGGCGGCCATATTAGATTACGTACATTGCTGAAAAACAATCCCAACTGTCCTCTCACCAATGTCAAGGCACACCCCAAATTTGAAGTTGATCGATTAAATCGTTCACGAGTTATTGTCCGGACAAGAAAATCTAAGATCCAACTGCTTATAATCCAATATGGCTGACGGTGGCCATATTGGATTATGCACATCGCTGAAAAAAAATCCAAACCGTCCTCTCACCGATGTCAAGGCACTCCCCAAGTTTGAAGTAGATCAGTTGAATCGTACTCCAGTTATTGTCCGGACAAGATCAAACTGCTTAAAATCCAATGAAATCCAGTATGGCTGATGGTGGCCATATTGGATCAAGCACGTCCTTGAAAAACAATCCTAATCCTCCTCTCAACAATGTCAAGGTACTCCCCACATATGAAGTAGATCGGTTGAATCGTTCTCGAGTTGTTGTCCGGACAAGATCCAACTGCTTATAATCCAATATAGCTGACGGCGGCCATATTAGATTACGCACATTGCTGAAAAACAATCACAACCGTCCTCTCACCAATGTCAAGGAACACACAAAGTTTGAAGTTGATCGGTTAAATCGTTCATGAGTTATTGTCCGGACAAGAAAATCTAAGATCCAATTGCTTATAATCCAATATGGCTGATGGCGGCCATATTAGATTATGCACATTGCTGAAAAACAATCCCAACCGTCCTCTCACCAATGTCAAGGCATACCCCAAGTTTGAAGTTGATCGGTTAAATCGTTCACAAGTTATTGTCCGGACAAGAAAATCTAAGATCGAACTGCTTATAATCCAAAATGGCTGACGGCGGCCATATTTGATTACGCACATTGCTGAAAAACAATCCCAACCGTCCTCTCACCAATGTCAAGGCACACCCCAAGTTTGAAGTTGATCGGTTAAATCGTTCACGAGTTATTGTCCGGACAAGAAAATCTAAGATCGAACTGCTTATAATCCAAAATGGCTGACGGCGGCCATATTTGATTACGCACATTGCTGAAAAACAATCCCAACCGTCCTCTCACCAATGTCAAGGCACACCCCAAGTTTGAAGTTGATCGGTTAAATCGTTCACGAGTTATTGTCCGGACAAGAAAATCTAAGATCGAACTGCTTATAATCCAAAATGGCTGACGGCGGCCATATTTGATTATGCACATTGCTGAAAAACAATCCCAACCGTCCTCTCACCAATGTCAAGGCACACCCCAAGTTTGAAGTTGATCGGTTAAATCGTTCACGAGTTATTGTCCGGACAAGAAAATCTAAGATCGTACTGCTTATAATCCAAAATGGCTGACGGCGGCCATATTGGATTACGCACATTGCTGAAAAACAATCCCAACCGCCCTCTCGCCAATGTCAAGGCACACCCCAAGTTTGAAGTTGATCGGTTAAATCGTTCACGAGTTATTGTCCGGACAAGAAAATCTTACGGAATTACGGAATCACGGAATTACGGAATCACGGACACCGGTGTTTCTAAGTCCCCCCCCCTACTAAGTAGCGGGGGACAAAAAGGGGCATAACTCTGCAAAATATTGTCCGAGATGACTCATTTTCGATAGGCTTCTGATTTACGTGAAGATAAATAGATGTAACAAGTTTGGTTGCCATGCATGAAACGGTTCTCTAGATATCGCGGTAACGGACAGACGGACGTACGTACGGACGTACGGACAGCCGTACATGATGACGACAATACCCCTAGGCCAAATTTGGCCGAGGGGTAAAAACTATTCACTAAAAAAAAACAAAAAACTTTCACATATTTTGCTGTCTACACTATGTCAAAGAAGCTCCAAGTCAAGTTCTCTGACCTTCTGCAAGCAGGTCCATCCGATTCAAAAGAAGTTCCTATGAAATAAATAGGTCAAAGATCAAAGTCTCAACACCTCAAAATTGAAGGCATGTTGTACCTGTTGAGTATTCAATGAACAACTAAAATGTTCAACTATTTGTTGTCAACACCATTCTGAAGAAGCCTAAAGTCGATAGGTCAAAGTTCAAGTTCACAGTACTCCAAAAATGATTCCACCTTAAATGTATTTCGAGTGTATCTTGAGGTATGATTCACCAATCTTCCGTGAACTTCACAAGTTCATTGAACATGATTCAGTAAAACTACAATTGAACAAATTTCAGTTGTATTGTCAGTCAGTGAATCGGAATGCAGTTGGCTTTCGGTTTGGTTGCGGCCGATATATAATACCCTACAAAAGTCTCTAGAATGTTCCAAATAACAAAAGATCTGGAATAGTAGAAAACCCTGCGGCATGTGATACAGGGTTAAAACACATGTACTTGTATCCTTCAGTCCAGCATGCTCAGCACATTCTATTTTCAATCTCGTTAGCACTATACAATTACATCTTCAATCTAATATTGCCAGCTGGGGTTCAAATGAGGGGATTTCACAGGGACTCTCAATGTGTCAGGCCCCTGTCAGACAGCAGGCTAACTTGGAGAGGAATTTGGTAGGAACACCAAGTTAACATCCCTGAACATGGCCACTGTGTGAGATAACAGTGAGAAGCAGACTGATATCTGATCTCCCTGACTGTGGGAGTCTGCTGATATCTCTGGTTCAAGTACATCTTTTAAAAGTTATAAATGAGCTGTGGTTGTAAATGGGGCTCCCTACCAGTACCCCTCCAAGATTGGGGGATAAGAATAAAATCTACATCTGCCCACCCATAAATATGAGAAGTTCTTGTTGAACTCCAATTGATGTACAAATTAATGCTGTGCATACATTACATGTATTGAAAAACATTTACAACCTGTTCTTCTTATGTGTCAGAACAGCTGTTTTAGGTGAAATAGGTAGAGTTTCTTCCTGGATGTTTGTATACATGTACATGTACACAAGCAGACATATGAACAGCCGCAACAATTTAGGATTCCTGCTGCAGCAAAATTCTTGTGGCATTAAAATATTCTCCATTAAAACAATGTAATGCTGTGGCTAATTGATGTACATTTGTACAGAAGTAAAATGGGTGAGGATTTGTAAAATGGTCATCTCATTTTTATGGAATATTGAAAAATAAAATGCTTGAATATTATGATTTTTTTGTTATTTTTTAGTGCTTGTTGAAGAGGCAATTGCTACAAGCGAATAAAAATTTAATCCATGACAATAAATGAGAGATGTGTGATACATTTGTCCTACATGTATTTTATACCCATGATGGCATCGGATATTATGCACGGTGAATCATCCGGTGACATTTAAACTGTCACATGACATTGTTCCAAGGCAATCTATTCTTCATCCCAGACAAAATTAAAATACAGTTTGTACATGTAGGCCTATATTGTAGAAGATAGAAGAGATAAATTAGCAATTTAATTTATGTCATCTACCTTTTTAATTATTAAATATGAAATATGAATTACACTATCCGATAGATTTTGTTCAGATACACAAGATAGTCATTCAAAAAGATCCATGTCCAAGTGCATTTACGGTAATACGCAGACAAGTTTTAGTATGTGCATGTACAAAAACATGGAATAACGAAGCATTACAGACATGATAGACCAGCAGTTTGGTGCCTGGATTAATACAGACTACCCCGAGGCAGAAAGTTGCCCCCTAATTCACATCGTACATGTATGATTCCGAACAATCAGAATAAATGCACAGCTGCCGTACTAGAATTCACTAAATGACAGTGTATTAACTGTGAAATGAATGAGCGATGAAAAAAAAAAAACATTTGGCAAGGTTCCTGTGACCTTTACGAGACACAAATAATGTGCTAGAGGACCTTCGTTCAACTGATGTCTCCTCAATCTTGAACAGACTAGGGAATACAATGTACATTTGTTGTACAGGTACCTATTGTAGACTTACAACTGGTATATATTGTACAACTGTTCCAGTTGAACTGTCAAGGGTTTCATTAAAGTCGGCTTTTACAGCCGTTATTCTGGGGTAAAAGTACCACAGAATCTGAAAACTATTAACTCAAAACTATAAAATTTTGAAGGATTTTAACAGAGATACATGTACATGTATTCAATATTTTCAGAAAAATTCAATTCTCGATTAAAAAAAACATATATCTTCACACTTGTATGCTTTGTGCATTTTCCAATGTGCAAAGGAAATGTTTCCAACTGAACAAAATAATGGGGAGATAAAAACATTTTAAAACATAATATGGCTTTTAGAGTTAAGCCGCAAAACTTAAGAAAAAAAGCCTCAATATTTTTGGATGGGGCTGTAAAAAATAGGTCTATGAGCGCCCTGCTGACAGGTACCACCTGTATAATGATGAGATGTAGTTTTGTCAATGGTGAATGAGATCTACATGAACGGCCTCGGTTTCATTTAATACTTTACCAACACTGGCATTCACAAGACAATTATCTCATTGCCAAGAAGAAAAGTATTTAGGATGTGAGCACTGGTGAGGCAAACAGTCAAGTATTGATCACTGTCTGAAACCCATGCAGAATTGGCCCGTTTGCAGCCCGTTGTGGGCTTCAAAACCACAGAGTGTATGGGGGATACACCTGTCAGTTTTAATTTCAAATTGGGTCTTCGCGACTTCACTGAAGAAACATTATCAAACGACGTCATTCTCACTTGCAAGTGAACTATCGAAATGCAATCTTAACTAGAGGTTCCGCTTTGACCCTTGGGTTGCCACTCCGGCATGAAGCCTATGCTGGTTGTTTTTTTAAGCAAAAACATACGTCTCTCCCAACCTCCCACCTTGCATGCTGAGTGGGCACATTATTTAAGGGAAAGTGCTATAAAATTAATGTAGAAATAAGTGTCAAGTAGTTCTCCTGATATCTTGCCGACAAGGTCTGTACATACATGTACAATTAGATGAATGGATGGACGGACAATGGACAAGGATAAATGCACGCACAAACCAAAATCTAATCAAATGAGGGGGCTATTCCAATGAACCTTCCAAGTTTGGTGAAATTCTGTTCAGTAGTTCTCAAGGTATCTTGCAGACAAGGCCTGTATATACATGTACATGAAGATGGATGGACGGACGGACGATGGACACGGATGAACGCACACACACACCAAAACCTAAACAAATGAGGCTATCCCAATGAAGCTTCCATCCAAGTTTGGTGAAATTCCGTCCAGTAGTTTCAAGATATTTTGCAGACAAGGCCTGTATATACATGTACAAGTAGATGGACGGACACCAAACACGGATGAATGCACGCACACAGACCAACACCTAATCAAATGAGGGGGCTATCCCACTGAAGCTTCTGTCCAAGTTTGGTGAAATTCCGTCCAATAGTTCTCAAGATATCTTGCAGACAAGGCCTGTATATACATATACAAGTAGATGGATGGACGGACGCCGGACACGGATGAATGCACACACACACACACCAAAACCTAATCAAATGACGGGGCTATCCCACTGAAGCTTCCATCCAAGTTTGGTGAAATTCCGTCCAATAGTTCTCAAGATATCTTGCAGACAAGGCCTGTATATACATGTACAAGTAGATGGACAGATGGACGGACACCGGGCACGGATGAATGCACACACACACACCAAAACCTAATCAAATGACGGGGCTATCCCAATGAAGCTTCCATCCAAGTTTGGTGAAATTCCATCCAGTTGTTCTCAAGATATCTTGCAGACAAGGCCTGTATATACATGTACCAGTAGATGGACGGACGGACGGACACTGGACACGGATGAATGCACGCCCACACACCAAAACCTAATCAAATGAGGGGGCTATCCCACTGAAGCTGCTATCCAAGTTTGAGGGAATTCCGTCCAGTAGTTTCAAGATATTTTGCAGACAAGGCCTGTATATACATGTACAAGTAGATGGACGGACACCAAACACGGATGAATGCACGCACACAGACCAACACCTAATCAAATGAGGGGGCTATCCCACTGAAGCTTCTGTCCAAGTTTGGTGAAATTCCGTCCAATAGTTCTCAAGATATCTTGCAGACAAGGCCTGTATATACATGTACCAGTAGATGGACGGACGGACAGACACCGATGAATGCACACACACACACCAGAACCTAATCAAATGGGGGGGCTATCCCAATGAAGCTTCCATCCAAGTTTGGTGAAATTCCATCCAGTTGTTCTCAAGATATCTTGCAGACAAGGCCTGTATATACATGTACCAGTAGATGGACGGACGGACGGACGGACACCGGACACGGATGAATGCATGCCCACACACCAAAACCTAATCAAATGAGGGGGCTATCTCACTGAAGCTTCTATCCAAGTTTGGTGGAATTCCGTCCAGTAGTTCTCAAGATATCTTGCAGACACGGCCTGTATATACATGTACCAGTAGATGGACGGACGGACGGACACCGGACACGGATGAATGCACACACACACACCAAAACCTAATCAAATGGGGGGGCTATCCCAATGAAGCTTCCATCCAAGTTTGGTGAAATTCCATTCAGTTGTTCTCAAGATATCTTGCAGACAAGGCCTGTATATACATGTACCAGTAGACAGACGGACGGACAGACACCGGACACGGATGAATGCACGCCCACACACCAAAACCTAATCCAATGAGGGGGCTATCCCACTGAAGCTTCTATCCAAGTTTGAGGGAATTCCGTCCAGTAGTTCTCAAGATATCTTGCAGACAAGGCCTGTATATACATGTACCAGTAGATAGATGGACGGACGGACGGACACTAGACACGGATGAATGCACACACACACACCAAAACCTAATCAAATGGGGGGGCTATCCCAATGAAGCTTCCATCCAAGTTTGGTGAAATTCCATCCAGTTGTTCTCAAGATATCTTGCAGACAAGGCCTGTATATACATGTACCAGTAGATAGACGGACGGACGGACACCGGACACGGATGAATGCACGCCCACACACCAAAACCTAATCAAATGAGGGGGCTATCCCACTGAAGCTTCTATCCAAGTTTGAGGGAATTCCGTCCAGTAGTTCTCAAGATATCTTGCAGACAAGGCCTGTATATACATGTACCAGTAGATGGACGGACGGACGGACACCGGACACGGATGAATGCACACACACACACCAAAACCTAATCAAATGGGGGGGCTATCCCAATGAAGCTTCCATCCAAGTTTGGTGAAATTCCATCCAGTAGTTCTCAAGATATCTTGCGGACAAGGTAAGGGGACGGACAGACATCCATCCATCCAGACAGACATCCATCCAACCAGACAGACAGCACAAACACTAGATGTCTCCCCCCAACATAGTTGGGGGAGACATAATAAATTAATATCCTATCAATGCTCCCCAATCGTACATGTCGCTATATAGGATCTTAGGTATTTCAATTGAATTTGGAGTTCTGAGCGCCCATGTCATGAATATTTAATACCTTTGTGACATCACGGTCGCATCTGGACTAATTCTGTTGCAGTCGAGATGGGGGGATAGGGTCACCCCAAGTTTTACACCAAGTCCATATATGTACCCCGTATTCTGGCGTCACTATGTCGGGTCGACTGCAACATCAAAAGACACCCCAGCCAGTGTGGCATGTGATTTGGCTGAGCCAACCAAAAATTCTCTACCATCAATGTCCCCTTCAAAGCTCTAAGAAGAGGTCTTATGATTGGTTGACGCTCGAGTTACTGGTGGATCCTACAAGCAACATATCCAAATGGGGGAGCAGGTAGGAATTTTAATTAGATTGTTAGATTTGGGAAATGAAAATGATTTTCAAACAATTTTTCATCTCATTGTTACAGTGTAACAGTGTTGGAGGTAACCCTGTTGCAAACCATCAATTACAAGGAGTAGAAACACAGAATTACAATGCATGACAAAAATGACATGGGGTGAGAGGAGAGAAAGAACGCATGTAGTAGGCCTACTGATCAATTTATCATCAATATTGCACTTGCTTTGGTCGCTACGCTATTTCCATAACGTGAAATTAATAAGAACTCAGACAGGGTATGATTTATGGGAACATTTCCTGTCAGAAAAACCTTGAACATAGAATATATGACAACAGGTGATCTGTTCCCATGGCGGATAGATCTAACAATTCCACCCGATCGATACTGTCCAATATCTGCATTCTTTTATACAACCAATATCCTGAGCACTTCATTTATTATGCACACATGTACATGCATTTTGTGTCATGGAAAGCTTGTCAGTGATCAAGTACTTATTTCCAATGTTAAAAAAACAAGAGCCAATGGGATTCAAAATATGCCGGCACAATATTTGGCAAGGTGGGATGCGAACACGGGTCACATAAACTAAATATTGGTACTGAGTTTATACAGATCTAGATTTTGGTGTGCAGCACCCCCAAATGTATATATAGCAGTATCTTCAATCTGATTAAAACTCAGACTTAATAAACCGCTCCTCTTTCGGACATGTCGCTAAATTAAGATCTGGGACAGTCCCTATCTTAAATCTGTCGCGCATGTCAGGCTTGCGACCAATCACAGTCCAGTCTCAACAGGCGTGGAGATGCCGCAAGACGGTACATCTTCGGAAAATTTATGACCTAGATTCTGCATTGAAGATCAACCATTGAAACGCGGAAAACAACGAATTACGTCAGTTATACCGTATTTTCGCCTGCATGTTGTCTGATCGTACTGTTCTTGTTTATCTGATGATGCTGAACAATAATGATCGTGTGATCTTTGGGTTGGGTCATAAATTTTCTGAAGATGTACCATTTTGCCGATTATTTTCGATTACATCTAAAATTATGGTGTGTTGGCGTGTCCGCATTAAAGCAGGAGCGACTGCAGATGCTCTCTGTAATGTATGCTACGTAAAAGACACTGTATAGCCGTTCTTTTTACCGGCTACGGGAAATCTTTATGTTGCCGAGTGTACGGACGAGATGCACAAAAATTCCCGCCTGAAGGCTGAAGCTTCAGGCGGGTGACAAAGACGTTCTTTGCTGTCGACTCAGTCCTTGAGCGATCACCGAAGATGATTATTTGCTCCCCGATGCTCTCTTCAATGACAGACCAGGTGAAAGATCAAGGGATATTTCTTGCACTGCTGGATATATAGGTACGGTTATTTGTTTCATAAAATCAGTTCATAACTGCATCGCAACAAGAACAGAGATTAGCCGTCACGCTATAATATGACGCGTCTCATTGGGCGACTATTTGACCCGGAAACTATTTGATTCGGAGTTCATCTGACGGATTTGTTATAGGGATTGTCCCAGATCTTAATTTAGCGACATGTCCGAAAGAGGAGCGGTTTATTAAGTCTGAGTTTTAATCAGATTGCAGTATCTTGTTTGGGGCTTCAGTGATATTTGACATTTGACCCTCTCACCTCAAAATCAGAACATAAAATTGATGGACAGATTAAAGGGATAAACACACCTGTAAAATTTCTTCTTTTCCTGTGGGAGGAGTTGAAATTAACTTTCTAATACATTTGTCCCACATTGGCAATCACTGAACAGGTTTGGCAGTAGCTTGAGGTATCAGTACCCAGTCTCTTCGATGAGCAGATTAAGGGCGAGTTGTAAATCACTCTCCTGAAATGCTTTGGGGGAGCTGTCGCTCTCCTTGTCAATTGCTCGCCCAAAACACTACTGGGAGAGCTATCGCTCTGCTGGGACGAACTTTTTTTTTCAAATTTTCTGTTCAACTATTACTAGTATAATTTAAATGGAATATATTTATCAGTTTTATGTAATTTTCAGTTTTTTAATTAATTTCTAATGTACATGTATGTAAATTATTCTAAATATTTTCAACTTGGTATATACTATTTTTCGTCTGCTTCGCAATGATGGCATTGTTTATTTTAGAATATACAATTCAATTCAAATCTATTTACCGGGTTCATCTTTCTCGGACCCAGAATGAACAAGAATGGATATTCCATGGACCTTCCCTTCAAGGCAGGGGCCGGGCCGGGGGGCTGGGGGGCTTCAGCCCCACTTTTGAGCTGTAATGTTATAAGCCTATCTAGAGGCGACTTCAGCCCCCACTTTATGGCCGAGATAGGGGTCAGCCCCCCCACTTTTGAATATGCTCCGCGGCGCCTGCAAGGTGCCTCAAGATATTACTCTTCGTTACGGAATTGGTACTACCCTCTACATAGCTGTCAAATGCTTTTTTGGCCGCCCCGCGGAGATTAGGATGTCCGTAGCCCGAAAACATCGGCTAAGGGGTCTATTTTTTTTATTATTATTGTTGTTGCTGACCCTTTAGCCCGAATCACATATACAGACCGAAAAGGAAAAAAATAAATAAGACGTCAGTCGCTCGAGATCTTCAACTGCACACGGCGTGGGGAATTGAGACAAAGGCACGAAAAGCATTTTATCGAATAAATAATATGATTTGGCATCTCCAGAACTTTGATAATCAACTAATGACTCATTCCGTTAGACGAAATCTTCTTCCAAACTCTAATTTTGTCATCTAACTCGTCAAGTTGCCGCCATTTTCAGTCTCGTTAAAGAGAACGAGATTTCCAACGCGATTGACCTTTCTGACCACGTGACTCGTCCATTTCACCATAGTCAGATCAGAAAGGTCACGATACTAGTGCGCACGCGCGGTCAAGTCTCGTTGAGCTGTAATCTGAGGAAATGGCGGTAAACATCGAAATCGAGCGTTTATTGTGTTTTCTTCGTCGTCACTAATTTTTTGGAGTCCCAAACAGTCATTAGAGATGGTACATGGTGAAAGAAGCTCAGGTCGGTCAAACTGTATCAAATTGGCATATTTTTTCTCTCCCGTTTCGTTATTTTCGTCAGCGAAAAGTTGCTCTTCGCCAGTCAAATTTTTATCGCTAAAATTTAACCTAGGTGCGATCTCGGCTGTGATAGGAATGCCACGCCCCCTTACCCTAAATTTACCTATCACAGCCAGAGTTTCTGGGTTAAGGATGTCCGGAGATCTTGTCTTTATACCGTGCACACAGCTTGCACCAGACGAATGTGACGTACTGCCGACCATCCCTCTCCTCGGTTGTAAAACCGATGTGTTATTGAACGGCTGTTCCCCAGTTGTTGAAAGTTTTCAACTCCACTTTATTTCCTTTCGGAATGCCTGCCATCGCTAAAGAGACGATACAAGAAATGTTCAACAGGATTATCGCTCGAGCAAAAGACGGAAGCTGCATGTCACGTACACCGATCTCCAGCAGCTCTCGTCGGTACAAATTGCCCGCCCAGAGAAACACGTGCTCGCTGATTTCCCTGTAACAGATGATGAACCAATGATCGTGCTCGTTGTGTCTTAATAAGCCAATCACGCATCACTTTGCAAAAGGTGTTTGGTCAGGACGTTCGCGTTATGCGCATGTCAAAAGTTAGTCAAGTTTATTTCCGCTTTCTGTTTGAGTTTTCTTCGGAGGTACTCGTTCAAAATTAAAGTTTTACGGGAGGCGATTCTATTGTTTTATGATACCATTTAGCTGGATTTCGTTACAATTATGGGCGAGTGATAAATCGGTCGCCTGGAGATCTTTGGGCGTGTGTGGGCGCGATCGCTCGCGATCGCTCGCCCTTCCTCGCAGAGACTGGTACCAATCGATAACCTGGAATTGCAGGTGCACATGTACAGGCCTCTCATTTTGAGGCGAGTGATTGTATCCTTTAACCTTAATCACTCTTCTCAAAATGAGAGGCCTGCATGTATCTCACAAAAGTGGAAAGATGGACGGTTGGAGAGAACTCGCTATGCCAGTACACAATCTCATCCTGGGGCGGGCGCATGAAGAGAATTGACACGTCGGAATATACATGTAACCTATTTCTTCTAATTATTCAGACAGCAAAACTTAACTTCAGTCTACTGTGGAGAGGAATTCTGCAAACATTCTACAAATTTCACTAGCTATCTTTGCAGTTCTCGAGAAATATAACATATCCATACCACAATAATTAGCCTCAGTTGCCATAAAGATGGATTTTTTCTGCTTCTAAGTCCAAAAATGCCGTTCGAAAAATTTGAAGAAATAGGGTAGAGCTAGATCTTGATTCAACAGGTTGTCACAGACCTGTGAGTTATTGGAAATAAAATGGTATGCAGAGCAGAAGAAAGATTCGGCAGAAGTGGATCGCAAAAAAAACAGTGATCCATAGATCACGTCGGTTCCATTTACAGGTCAATTAGCAGAAAACATTCATGGCATGAAGGCTGGCTAAACTGATGCATCTGGATCTTGCATATATCCATCTAGACATTTTCGCCAAAAGTCAATTTTTTCTACCACATCGCACACATGTCTCGCTCAATCTTTCTTCATGCTACAAGTGCATGTCTGTCAAAGGCGCGATGCAAGAAAATGCTTCATGTAACATGCAAGGTATATTGAAGCTGTTGATCTAGCTTCAGTGGGGCTTCATGATCAAGGCCCCAGCTACTCTGAGGATTCCAGAGACAGAATATCTGAAAGACACTGTCTCGAGGCTCTGAAACTGAACCATGTGGTGTCGATTTGGTCTAGACATTCATGCTGCATGCATGCCAATGCTCATTCCAAAAGTGATCAAATATTATTCAACTTGAACTTATTCATTGGGCGGTTCCTCTTGAATTGAAAAATTGGTGATATGCACCAGTAAACCCACCATTTTACAATAATGTCACTCCCCTGTGGATTTCAGTTTTCTTCGGGAGTCTGGATTACGGCTAAGCTCAAAGTTTCAAAGCCCGAGGATGGCGTTCTCCAGATATTCCATCACAGGATTTGATACTCAAAGTAGGCCCCAGCACCAAGGCCATCCTTAAAAATAAGTTTGTTGCGCGTAACCCGACCGACTGTCCAAAAATCCGCCGACTGGAAACTTTTTTTGCCGATTTTCCGACCGGTCATCTTTTTATTTTATTTTGCAATGTCAGAATTATCTCCCCTATCTCCTCTCGTGTAAACGTATGTAAAACGTTCGCCTAGCAAAAGCAAGCAGGATTTCACTCTCCAGTAGTTGCGATGTGAGCTTATGTCGCACGTTTTGAAGGCATATCCTCCATGGCCCAGTCCGTAGGGGAATGCAGTTTTCGTCGACCACGTGTATATGGCGGGAAGTTCCCCCTTCTGTTTTGTGTTTGGGTTTGGACGAGAGGACAATAAACACATCGAGAGGCAACAGCAACACAGGATGGAAAAAATATTTCAAAACGGTTGGTTATTAAAACCTGCCATAAAGAGCTCTGTCGCGAATCGACTTGGAACGTAGACATGTTTAGGACTGTCACCATGCACCACGTGGGTCCGTACACCGACAGATTCTGAGACTGACGATGTTACAACAACAACGATGTTTGGATTTCTACTTTTATCCGAGAAGACTTCAGTGTGCCTAAATGCAGAAAATCTATACTGCTTTGTTGTTTAACGGAAACTTTATAACCCTCTATGTCGATGAAGCCATGGATATAGTGTCGGTGGCTTCAGCGGTCTTGACAAATTAGATGGTGCCGTCAGCTTATTTTGACGTTCCGATGTCGGCATCAAATACGCTTGTCAGAATTCCACCTCGGACTAAATTCCACGAAAAGACACAGGTTAGAAACTTAGTATTTGCCTCATTGTTGTCAGTAAATTAAATTACGATGTATTTCTAATCTGAATAAAGGAAGTACCTAAGTATTCAATAAAAGCACACCATAAATTTGCGACGAGGAAGGGCAGTAATGATGTTAAGGCTGGTTAAAAAAAATTTCCTGTTTAGCATCACCGCCCGCCCCCGACATTTCGTCCGCCCCCCAAAATTTTTTTTTTTTTTTTTTTTGCCTAAAAGTCCGTTTTCGACTCAAATGTCCGTTTCCGAGGCCCAAGTCCGCATTTTGTAGATAACCGAGCATGCTGAGTTGTGAAGCGTGGGCGCTTCAAAGTTGCGAAAATGCTATTCGTTATCTGCCAAGTTCATTCATAAAGAATTTCCACATCTATTATCGTACTTGTGGACAACCAACGTTTTGAAAATCTACAATTATGAAGGCAAACAGCAGAGCAGGACGATGGATGCCACCTACTTTATTCAGAGCAGAAATTCAACTATTCAGGCAAGGTTTATTGATGATTTTATTCACACAAGCCACTAAAAAAAAAAAAAAAAAAATCCGCCCTCCCTACCCAGATTTATATAAAAAAATGATGCTAAACAGGAAATTTATTTTAACCAGCCTAATGATTAATTTGAGGTAATTTTCTCAACTCCAAATGGTATAATGAACAACCTTCTGTATAACACTGAGAAGATTTTTTTCTTTCCTGTCACAATTTTGGCAAAAGTTTGTCTGGTAGTGGTATATATATTTTTTTTTTTGACCAGCTAGTCACTAGTCATTGTCAAGTATGTGTTCAAGGATGTCGATGTCTTCTAAGAAATAAAACAGGTACACAAGCCTGAATTTAAGAATATCTTGCTTTATACCTTGGAGATAACTAGTTTCCTATACTGAAATAATTTTGCTGCCAGACAAAAAGAATATTTCAAATGACCTGCTTAGTATCTGAACTAAATCACACTAACCTCTTCCAGCCTCCCCAAAAGGAAAACCTGATCTAAAAAAAAAAAAAAAATTACCTACCTACCGACCCAACTTCCTGAGGTAGGGTCGGGTTACAGCCAACAAACATATTTTTAAGGATGGCCCAAACCACGCAACAAATCTTGTTGTTGGGGAAAATACTGGAGGGGCCATATTTGCCGACGATGTTTGCAGCAAGCAATACAATAATTTGTTTGTACATCACCTTTCGTTAAAGACTTTTTTTATGTATATGTAAGAAACTTAATTAATGATTCTGCAGCACTTGAAGTTTATGAACTAAATATTTCTACACTAATATAGATTCTGCATAGAACTATCCCACCTATCCGGAGCCATAGTCAATACAAGTTTGCTCAAGCATTCTTGAACATCAAATACATTTACGAGTTTCCTGTAAAACACAATAAAAGATATTTTGAGATTTTAGGTAACTTTTATTCCTTCCCAGGCTCAAACCCGAAATAAACCAGCCAGAATGTTGTGGATAGTCAGGGATCTAGGGTCCTGGGTGGGCGTGAGAACACAAGGTTTCAAGTTCAACAAGATATCTTGAACGGATTCAGAGATACATGCAGATATGACGACATTTGAAATGATTGCAGCTGCAGTGGCAGAGCCTTTTCTCTGTAAAATTTCATTTGAATACTTTCCACTAGTACTGATGGATATAACCTTGAAAAGTCGGAGTGCGACAATATGAAAGTGTTCTGGGAGAAATACAAACAAACATTTACATGTATCAACAATCTCAGCTAGATTAGAATATCTTCATCACTACAGAGAGCGATAAAAACACCTGCAACTCTGTGGTAATCGGAATTTCCTTTCACCAACGATAGAGAATATCTAGTGGGCTGTACTTGTTCAAGACAAGCATTTATCATGCATGATTCAAGTTTCACCTCCAGCATAATCAAGGGGGAAAAGTACAGTGTATTTATAGGCTAAACCGAGTTATTCTTGATGGAGAAACAACAGAACTCGGGCTTCAAAACAACTCTAATGTATAGGTCTCCAGAGGACTTCTAATAAACGGTCTGGTCTAAAGTTACAATAATTGTACGTTTGCATATAACTCTTACTGCACGAGTACGGTGTAGTCTGTCTGAGAAGCAGAACACCTAGCTAATTACAGGAGCTATAATTATGATATTATTATAAAGTATGTTATGCAAGGTCCCAATCAGGTAATTATCCATGACAAGTAGACAAATGATACATGCTTAAGCCCCAAGAAACATTGCCAAAATATGTAAGAGAATACCAGTAAAGACTGAAGCCAGAAAAAAAGCACGGATCATGCGGAGGATTCTGAGGAAGGGAATACATGTAATTTAGTAACTTGACAGCAATAAATTACATGTACATGTACCTATAACGCTAAATATTCCATATGAAGACTGTCAAAAATCTTCAACTCTCATTATTGAGGATTGAGCCAATTAGATGGCTTAGTGAACAGAATGCCATGTTTGGGTCAACCAATGATCAGGGCCATATCCAGAGCCATTTTGATACCTGTTAAGCGGTATGGGCGCCCAAACTTTACAGGCAATTTTAATGCTTTTTACATACAAATGCGCCCAAATACATACAAATGCACCCCAAACAAGGCAAGAAAGGGTGTCCCCAAATAAACTCTGGATATGGCCCTGACGAGTGAGTGAATAGAATTTAACGTCACTTTCAACAATATTTCAGCTATATCACGACGAACCAACTAAGCACCACCCAGCCCAGTTGTGTTCCTGCTACTTCAAAAAAGAAATCTTTGAAGCAGCATGGAACCGGACACCCTCCATCCACCCTATATACAACACGGAGGACAGCGCACAAGACACAGACAGGACGCTTACATGGTGCAATACGAAGCTGCGCATCAGAAAACCCCTCGGCTCTGGGTACATTCATAATGCATTCAATTTGAACCAAGATGCCAGGAACATCAAGCAGTCAAGTGACAAATATACAGATTATCAAAAATTTTGCAATTAGAAATGACCCCTAATATTTCCGTCCAATCAGAGAAACCGGTATTCATTACATAAATTTCTTGACGCATCAATGATGTATACCAAATTTTACAACGAGCATTTGAATGGTATCAGAGATAGAGATCATTAATGATTTCGCATAAATGAAAGATGGCCGCCCATCCTTCCCGCCACTCAGAGGAACTGATGTGGTTATTCATTGAAAGTCTCTTGATACATTGATGCTGTATACCAAGTTTCGTATAGAACACTGAAATGGTATCAGAGATATACATTATTAAAGATTTTGCATAAATTAAAGATGGCCACCAAGGTTTCCACCCAATCAGGGATACCAGAACAGTCATTTATCGTAAGTCTCTTGATGCATCGATGATGTATACCAAATTTTACATCAAGGACTTGAACGGTATCAGAGAACGAGATCATTAATGATTTTGCATAAATTAAAGATGGCCGCCCATCCTTCCCCCCACTCAGAGGAACTGATGTGGTTATTCATTGCAAGTCAGTTGTTACATCGATGCTGTATACCAAATTTGGTATAGAACACTTAAATTGGATCAGAGATATATATCATTAAAGTTTTTGCATAAATTAAAGATGGCCACCAAGGTGTTCGGTCAATCAGATCTCGATGCAAAGTATCTGGATGTATCGATGATGTATACCAACTTTCATATAAAACAACTGAATGGTAACAGAGATATGTATCATTATCGATTTCGCATAAATTAAAGATGGCCTCCAGGATTTCCACCCAATCAGAAAAGCCGGTTTGGTAATTCATTGAAAGTTGCTTGATGTATCGATGATGTATACCAACTTTCGTATTGAACAGTTCAATGGTTTCCGAGATATGGATCATTATCCATTTCGCATAAAATTAAAGATGGCCGACAAAGTTTTCACCCAATCAGGTCCCAATTAAATAGGCTTCTGGTCCTTGACTAGGTAAATAAGCATACCAAATTTGGAATTCTTCAGTGGAACGGTTCTCCGGCTATCTCGCTCACGTACAGACGTACGGACGTACGGACATACGGACGTACGGACAGACGGACGTACAAGACGACGACAATACCCCA
The DNA here is from genome assembly GCA_036873755.1 of Hanleya hanleyi. Classification (NCBI taxonomy): domain Eukaryota; kingdom Metazoa; phylum Mollusca; class Polyplacophora; order Lepidopleurida; family Hanleyidae; genus Hanleya; species Hanleya hanleyi. The sequence continues at coordinate 133,501 of JAVTVY010044321.1, read as the reverse complement.
TGGCCAAAATTGGCCGAGGGGTAATAAAGACAAGTGATATTACAGTGCTAGACGTCACATTATCAAGTCCTTAGCCCGTATGGGCATGAGCACTGCTGAGAGAATGGGCACGAATTTTCTGTCGAGTGTACTAGTTGTCCTATTGATACATGTATGTAGGTGTGGTACATGTATACTCAAAGTCTGGTACCAATTGGCATGACCTGGAAATGATGATATCACACAGCTTTCAGTTAAGTTAACAGAAAGACAGAAATCATGATGCAAGTATGACCTCGTTTATCGAAGAAGTGAGTGAGTGAGTGAATATGATTTAACGTCACTTTCAACACTATTTCAGTCATATCACGACTTTGGTTCCTATTCGTTTTAATACCCGAGACCCCACGGGTGGGGTTCTATTCCTTTTCACACCCGGGATCCCAACGCAGGGCTTCGTGTTTAGCGTGAGACTGAGTGATAGCTCACCTGCACGCAAACACTCGCGTAAATTCATGTCATGAGAGTGATTTTTAGCTCACGTAAACTGTCATATTTTTATTGTATTATATTGCAAACACTCGCCTGACTTTCAAATACCCTCTCCTAAATATTTTGACGTGGGCTATTTTTAGCTCGCGTACTTAATTCTAAACACGAAGCGCTGCAACGGGTGCCCCAGTTAGTCATCCCTTATGACAAGCTCTCTGACCATGACCTGCACAATCAGGTCAATCCCCAGGAGCCTCACTGAGCCGAATATAATTGCACTGCCAAGTTAGGTTCCAATAATCTATGCCAGTTCTGAGCAATCCACTAGCAAACACACAGACGGACAGACAGACAGAAACAATCTATAGGGTAAGGTCTCTAAACACACTGCAGAAGCAGACTCCAAAAAATGCTCCGAGGCTACCTAGATTCAGTTATAATTGTTCAGAACTGTTCACTGATGGGAATATTCTTCAAGATGTTGCAAACGAAAGTATCATTTGGGCATGTTCGAAGCATTATTAAGGCCATAGCCAAGATGCTAAATTTTTCTGGGGGCAAAATGACAGGCATAGGCCTACATGTATTTAATAATAGGGACCAGTTTGATGGATCACATTGAGATAAGGCTCCAGTGAAGTCACTATCAGTAGTCTATATGTACATTATGAAAGGACCATCACTCTAGGGAAATATACGTGGGCTTAAACCTTGGTTAGGGGCAGGATGAACACTGACAGAGTGAATTTTGTCCAATATATCCAGGCCAGTATTTATGTTTATAAAGGCCCCTGGTAAACAGCATACCAGACATAATCAACCCATGGTCCTGTGAAAGTTCACCAGTTCCTGTCAAATACACCAGTACAATATACAGTACATGTAAAATGCATGTATTGTGGCATTGGTGAACAACTATTCACAAGCCCATAATCCCATTTAACGCAAATGTTAAAAGCTGCTGCTCAAGGCAAAGTTAATTTTGCTATGGTATTGGACTCCGGATTGTCGAGGCTTCAGATTACCCTAATTTGGGCACAACCTATTTGGCGCGACAATTTTTTTAGCAGGGAAACGCACTCAAATTAGTGAAAATCTGAATTCTGGCAAAATAAGTAGGCTTTGATATGACACTTAATTAATCGCGATCTCCATGAGCATAACTGAACATTGATTCTCAATCGAAAAAGAAATATTTTTTAATATTTTTTGCTCTCTAATTTGGGTGTGTACAACCCAATTTGGGCACATCGGCCAACGTTGTATCAAGGGGGTAATCTAAAGCACTGATTGCTGTGGCTAATTGAGAGGACTGTGTATATTATAGTTAACTTTTACAGTTTACATTTATCTTAAAATCTTTCTCTCTGAATTGTCAGTCTATCATGTACAGTAAGTTTCATGCAAGAAGCCTTTACATGGCGTTAGCCAGATATCTGTCCAACTGTCCATTGGACAGGGACATTCCACATTTGGACAGGTATAAATTGGAAAATTTAACATGGGAGACTCAGAGATAGGAGAAAAGAGAAAGTGAACAGGTAATATTTGGCAAAATGAGATTTTTGGATCCTGGTTAACTAACACACTGAGCCTCTATCTATATTAAGAGCCAGCATGTATGTTTGTTTGTCTGTCACAGAAAGCATCCGTTGACACCCTTGCACATGTTGCAAGTGGATTAGAGCTACCAAACTTAGTACACATGTACTGTGAGACAATACCTACATGTTGTTGCCATTTGTTCCACGACCCACTGCTAGTGGGAGAATCTGAGTAAGTAAAAGGGCTGGTAGACACCCTTGCAAGTGGTTTAGGGAGCTTCTTGAAATTGGGACATATGTTAGGAACTGGCATTTAAGCATTCCAAACAGAGCATGGTGCGCCGAGTTGGAACTCCTGGGAATTCAATGGCATATGTTTTGGAACTCAGCAGACAAAAGATGGCATGAGGGGATGGCATATGCCATTCCAATTGGAACTTGAATCAATTCAGATCAGAACACCAGACTGGGACAGGTACGGTGTATTCGATTTGGATAACCGACATATGCCATTCCTATCAAGGAACTCATGCCCTAATTTCAAGAATCTCCCTTGGAGCCACCAAACATACATGTTTACTGCTAGACAATACCTACATGATGGCATAATAATCCATTAGTTCCGCAATCCAGTGATAGGAATGAATAGGTGGCCGGCATCTGAATAAGTAACTGGGCTGGTAGACATCCTTGCAAGTGGTTTAGAGCCACCAAACTTGGTAAACATATACTACGACACAATACCTACAATCTGGTACTGTTAGTGGCTAGATGTTTTTTTTTATTTCTCGCTGTCAAAACCCCATGATTTCTGAATCATACTTCAATAGGTAAATTAGGTTAATGTCATGCAATATGCCTACATTCTCAGCACTTTCCTTATGGGAGATCATTTGCGTATCAGGCCTTTAAACAGCCCTGGTGAATACTTAATATTGTTCACTGTACATAATAAAGCAACATCTGTGTATCCCATTGTTTTCTTGATTACACACCAACCACTACAATTAACTCTTTCTGTCCTCGCAGTTTATAATTCATCAATTTTTTACCTTTACAGTGACAGACGCCGTAACCTAATTAATACAGTAATGAAGTTATTTCCTCAATGATATTTTTTCAAGTCATATCGACCGTAATTACACATGAAATAAATGGAAATATGAAATTATTTTTTTTCCATTTTTTTTTTCCAGTATCTTCCTCGTGTCTAGATTGACAAGCAAGTGAAATTTCACGGCATTACTCCAAACCATTGGGAAGATATCGCCAAAATACTGACGAGGGCTGCAAAAATTTGATTAATCAAATTTTCGGGTAAAAGTCTCCCTTAATGGCCATAATATTCATGGCCGGGGGCAAACGTGTTCCTGTGGACACCTTGCTTACTTGATTCTAGTTTCTGATTTGTATTTTCTTGTTACTCATTCAATCGTTCAGTGTTCTTGGCCAATTTCTCATACAACATTCTCAAACCAGGGCTTCGTGTTTAGCGTGAGTGATAGCTCACCTGCACGCAAACACTCGCGTAAATTCATGTCGCGAGAGTGATTTTTAGCTCACGTAAACTGTCATATTTTATATTGTATTGCCAACATATTTTATATTTGTCCAACATAAGAAAATAACATTCGGTTCGGTACTGAGAGGGGGTCGTTAGCACTCAATGACCCCCCAGTGACGACTGTAAGCTTCATACAGTAGAAATGTCTGTTCCCCCCCACCCCCACCACCACCACCACGGAAAGACGGTAGTAACCGGAGTGCACCTACAGCATACCATCTTACCCATGTTACCTGTAGTCCCTGTAATATGTAGATCTAATGGACTGGGCTGGGCAGGGTGGGATAAGGGAGGGGAAATTATACTGAATTCTCAATAATTTCAACAGTAGCTATTTATGGACCGTCCGATCCAGTCCCATGCTGTAGCTCCCGATATCACATTTCCACAACCGCAACATACAAGCACCGGTAAATTATATGCCAGTAACGGCGATCACCTGGTTGCAATTATATGACACCTTCACCGTAAAATCGTCAATAATCTAACTGAATAAACTGTGCAAAATCACCAACATGGAAACAGGGCCGAAAACAACGCCCTGTAGTGTAACTCAAGCGTCGGTCGGTGACGACCTAAAAAACGTAAAAATTGTTTGGCCGGCGTCGGCGATTTAGGCCGCACATTTTAGCAATGCATTCATACTGAAAGTTAAACTATTGCCGTATTTTTCTTCAGTCAATACATATGCCACTCAATAAAAGCAATGTTATCTTCTCACCTTCGTAGGGAAACTTGAAGAAATCCCCGATAAAAGGGAACGGTCCGTCGATACAGGAAATCGAAAGACACCGGCTTCTCGCTCAACAGCTACAAGTGCGCATGTGCCATGGCCCCAAGCAAGTGCCCGTTCTTTTTTTTAGAGGCTCATGAGGGTAGTCCCACGTTTCCCCCGCATAAACATCACACACGCGGTTGTTCCCCCTGCGTTGCACGTTGGACAAGCTTCAGCAAAATTCAGCACTCATGAAGACCGATCAGTTCTCTCACTGCAATGTGCACAACTGACTTGTTTTGTAATATTTTCCAGCGCGGGCATATGTCATGGTTCATTTTTACCAAACAAATATGTATACAAGTGTCTACTAGTCAACATTCAACATTCAGCCGTCGTCCAATCAATCTAATTAAAATTAAATCCTATCTGCTGCCCATTTGGATTTGTCGCTTGTAGGATCTAACATGCTTGCAGTAACTCGCGTGTTAACCAATCCCGAGAACGCTTCATAGTGCTTTGAAGGGAACATTGATGACAAAGAATTTTTGGTTGGCTCAGTCGAATTAGCCGGCTCGCTGGCGGAGTGTCAGTTTCATGTTGCCGCGGTCCTGACATTGTGGCACCATAATACGGGGTAGATATATGGACTGATCTTTGGTCGACTGCAAATGGATGATGCGACCATGATGTCATAATGCTATTAAATATCTATGGTATGGGCGCTCAGAACATGAAATTCAATTGAAATACATAAGATCCTATATAGCTACATGTACGATTGGGGAGTATTGATAGGATATTAATTCATTAAGATTGTCGTCCAATAAAAAATGCCCGCGTTCATAATCCAAAGACCCAACAGCATTAGCACCAAATACAAAGAAAAACAATCATAGTATACCGTATACGTAAACATAGGCTAGTTTCCAGCAAGAGATTTAGTGGTCAACAGTTTTCAATGATGCCGACATCATGATGTTCCACAAACACGGCATACAATCGATAGTCATCTGTCCACCTGGCCTTGCTTTGTGATTCATGGATATAAAGTATCAAACTATTATTTTATAATAAACTGTATTGCACGGAACATTGGGGATGTTGGTGGATATATCCACATTAGAATCATACTCGTATAAACCATAGTTTCGTCATTTTAAGAAAATAAAGTGTGAAAGTTACTGCTCCTCACAACCTGTACACACGTGTTTTAGGGGAAAGTTCAACAAAGAAGTGGTGAACTGTTATTATTTTAGCCGATAAGACTACCTATCATATCTAAGGGTTATGATGTCACTTCCGGTTCGGGGAGTAGTATTGAAAGTGCAAATCGGGTCGTGTAGGCAGATGTGGAGCATAATACGGAAAACCAGTGAGATGAAAGACATGGGCGTTTCACTACATTATACGAGATCCCTGGAACCAGACATTTGCAATGGAGCATAATAGGCCAAATGCGCATGCGTAGGATCGAATAGGCATGCGCACCAAGTACGAAGCTTGATACGGGGAACAACGGGAGTTTTTTTTTAAAGAGATACATGCAGCCAGACATTCCCACTAGGGCATTATCATAAATACGTGGGTACCCTAATCATAACTCAAAGGAACTTCCCCTTGAGTGTGTGGAGTTACTGGGTTGGGACGCGATGATGCCCACACTGAGTGTTGAAGCGTGTTTGACGCCCGGCGTCGATGCGTTGAAGCGTTTGGCACCCGCACCGAAAGCGTTGTTTGACGTTTAGCAAATACGGGCGTCTGAACGCTCCAATGCTCCAGGTCCCCAAAATAGTGGCGGATGGACTTGAAACGTTGAAATATTCAGACGTCCGGCGGCAATCGTGGTGGTTGTGTGCTTCTTTTGCGGCCCATCAGTGCGTTGCTTTATTCTTATTGGTATTACATGTTTTGTTGGTATCTTTATAAGTACAAATATTTTCAACAATAATCAATAGCTGTTGTGCTCACGAATGCTATTCGCTCCAATGCACTCTAAACATCTGTTTTTTTTAGAACTGGGGAAATTCAACCCTGATTGGCTAAAAGCCCCAGTGCCAATAATCAATGAGAACAGGGGGATGCCACCGGTCCAGACCTGTCTGGTGGGCCGGCAGCTTCGTGTGCATGCGCAGTCGGCCTATACTATATATACCCTACTAGGGGAAATGCCAGGCTCCAGGAATGTCGTTTACGGTGAAACTCACTTGTCTCTTACGCTTCGCACCTCCTATACTCCCCGTACCGTAAATGACACCATATAACAAATGCGCCTGGGCACTTAACATTGATACGTAAAAAAAAAAACAATAAAAACGGACAACTCGAGGCAATTTTCAATATTAGATTTTTCATTTTTGCGAAAACGAAAAAAAATTGGGGTTTTGACAAACCGAAAACAAAAAGCGAAAATTGACTGTTAAATTTCAATTTTTGATTTTGAGAAACCAAAACGAAAACGAAAATCAAAATTGATGCTCAAGTTTCAATTTTGGGAAACCGAAAAGGAAAAACGAAAATTGAAAATTGACAATTGACGATCAAATTTCAATTTTTGACGAAAATTGAACTGTACAAGGTTACACGCATCGATAGGCCTGTACATGATATCAGAAATCGATGTACAACAGCGCAGCATCTGTTTTCTGCACCAGTTCCGGTATACCAGCAATCGCACGTTCCGGCATCTTGATGTTTTCTATGGTTATTGGGTTGTTCCGTACGATGAAGAAGAGAAAGGAAAATAAAGATATGTACGCCATAGAAAATAATGTAGAGCGGAACCTCCCATTTTCACATTTAAACCTTCTATACCTCCAAGAGCGAGCGAGTACCCCGAATAGTTGCACTATCGATTGTATGTCGTGAAAAATATCGAATACGTACCGATAGCTGATCAGTATTCGTAATCCATAAATTTCGTGGCAAAGTTGCTATCTAGAGACTCATTGAATCGATTTGCAAGAGGTGAGAAAAATTGACGACGTCAGTAGCAACCAAAAGCAACCATATGACTCTCCCGCTTAAGCTGGTGTTAGGGGCCGGGTGGATATTTCATTATCTCCACATCAACAGCTGCAATAAAAGCGCGGCTGAGATACTAAGGCTAAATCCGAAATACTAAGGCTACATCCGAAAATCCACCGAATTCTCGGATCAGAATGTTAGGTGTCCGAATTCTCGGATCAGAATGTTAGGTGTCGACGAATGCTTTCTTGTAGAGTCACATGGTTTATTTTTAGTCGCCAGACGTCGTCAATTTTTCGCACCTGTTGCATATCGCTTCATTTTATTACCTGTATATGCATGGTAGGATTCTGCTGGTGGAGTGTTAGTCCCCGAGGCCCACCCTCTGTAATGTCTTTCGACAAATGTATGTATCGGTAGGTTTATTGTTTTGGTGGTAAATTTAAGCCGTACGACGTCGGGCATTACAGATTAGTTTTCCTGGGTATTCTTACATTTACCACTTTTATCACATGTTGAGGCGTTTACTCCATCGGACGTCCACGATGCTCATCCATTAACATCAGATGAGTTGTTTGAGCTGATCTGTCATCACAGCTTCCGAGCTAGCGTATCTAATTCCGCTTACGCCGGTGCTAGGGCCGTGTGGATACTTCAATGTCTCCACACGAACAGCTATACAATGAAAGCGCGTCTGAGATACTATATGGCTACATCCGAGAATCCACCGAATTCTGGGGCCAGAATGTTAGGTGTCGACGAATGCTTTAGTAGGGTTTCTTTTTAGTCGCCAGACGTCGTCAGTTTTTTCCACCTCTTGAATATCGCTCCAATCTGCAGGAAAGCATCCATCGGCACTATACGGCACTATACGGTGGATTCACTAGAGTCAAAAAGCCGTCTTGAGGAGGCAAGCGCGCCCTTGGAGAGCGAACGCCCCTATTATGAGATTTGGAGCACGGTCTGGGAGAGACACCAAGGCTGAAGCACAAGATCGTCAGCAGAAGCGACGGAGAGAATCACTCGTAAAGACTTATTTCTCACGGTAGGCATACAAACTAACTCTTCCAGAGTAGTCAGGAGTGTTCGTGAAAAATGAGAATGCGCGTTGATCAGATATTCACGCCGGGAAATTTGGCACAGTTTGCAAGGTCACGATATGAAAAATCACAGAATGCTAAAATCCATAAAGTGCAATTTCATGTATATGGCAAGAATAGTTGGTCTCGCATCAGCAGATGCCATTTTAACAGGTTTTTGTGTCATAATAAACTAAAAAACACTTCCTTTTCAGCGGCGAATGGGAACGCCCATAAAGGGAGAGCACTCAGATGGCGAAACGCTCTGATTGGGAGAGTATTTGAACAATTATAAAACTTATCGTACCAAATGATATACAGTTTGTAAACCAGAGTAATCTTGGATGTCCACACTTCATTGTAAATCTGATAGAATTCTTAACACAAGTTAACCATGGAAGTGCTGAAACGTATTATGCATTCATCCTTCTATCGTTCCAGCCCAAAAAGAAAAAATATGACCTGACACTCCATGGAAATAAAAGGCGACGGATCGCAGGGTGAGATATTTATTCTTAGGGCTGGAATAAGCCACATCGTTCTTCCCGTAACAGTTGTTGACATTTATAGTGCCATCCTGATGGGCATTGTTGGTCTACGGAAATAATGATTTTTTGACAGTCTCATGTCCCTTTCCTCACGTGAGAAACAAAAAACCCTGGTAATTCATACTCCAAGGAAAGACACTGTCTTATTTCTCCATTTAAAATTGACTGTTCGACGATTTTTTTGTTGATTTTTTTTTTTTTTTTTTTTTATTATTTAGATTCACCAAGTATACAGTACATAAATATTGAAGAGGCTATAGTTGTGGAATATAATCATATTCTATAAATTACTTCGTATAACAACTAGTAAGTCATCGGCGGGAATAAACCCCCATGGGGCTTGTTCTATATAAATAAATGATAATATTTTATTAAGCTACTTGTGGCAGGTGATATGTGATAAATGAGTGACTGACCAAATGCACACTGTGGCAGAATTTTTAATTATGGCGGCTACGTTCAATTAAATATGTTTTCAGCTTTGATTTAACAAGAGATGATGAATTCAAATGTTTTATCGTCGAGGGCAGATTGTTCCATTCCCGAGGTCCTGATGCTTTGATAGAGTGATAAGACAAGTTTGAACGATAAAGTGGCCGGTACAGATTTGTATCTTGGATTCTAGTATTATGTTGATGCATGTCTGATTGTCTATAATATGTTTGAAAGTGAAAAGGTAGTTGGTTAGTATGGTAGATGAAATTGTGTACAAGATTCAGTGAGAGATAGAGATTCAAATTATACAGTGTCAGAATCTTTAAAGCAACGAATAGAGGTTGTGTATGGTCTAGTTTTTTCGATGAAGTTATCACCCTTATAACTCTTTTCTGTAGTAAGAACAATGGATTTAGATGAGTATACATAGGTGTTTCCCCATAAGATATTTCCGTAGGATAAGTATGGATAAATCATGGAATAGTAGAGTACATATAGCGTTTTCTTATTAAGGGAGTGTTTAATATGATTAATGATTCCTATATTACGAGATACTTTCTTGCAAATATAATCAATATGGGACGTCCAGTTCAGTTTATCATTGAAAACAATACCGAGAAATTTAAATTCATTGACAATTTCGATTTCAATTCCAGAGATGAGCAACGGTGGGGCATAAACGGGTGAGGGTTTGTTATTTAGTTTAATGACCATACATTTCGTTTTCTTGATATTTAATGACAGGCGGTTTGATGAAAGCCAGGTGTATATTTTATCAAGTTCAGACATCATTATATTAATAGCATCAACAATATTTTCGGTGGAGTAGACAAGACTAGTATCATCCGCAAAAAGTATAGTATGTAGCAAGTTGGACACATTAGATATATCATTAATGTAGACAAGGAATAAAATTGGCCCTAGAATAGATCCCTGTGGTACACCACATGTAACGTTCTCAGGAAGTGATATGGTACCGTTAAAAGAGACACTTTGCATTCTGTTTGTTAAGTAACTTTCAAGCCAGTGATTTGACAAATTTCTGAATCCATAGTGGATAAGTTTACTTAATAATATATTATGATTTACCGTGTCAAAGGTTTTGGACAGGTCTAAGAACGTAATAATGCTGTTTTGTTTTGCTTCTTTGGCCGTTATTAAGTTATCATATAAATAGCAAGCTGCCAGGGAAGTTGAGTGATTAGACCGAAAACCATATTGGTTTGGGCAGATGATCTGATTGATTTCTAGAAAATTAGTTATCATATTAGCTGCAACTTTTTCAAGGATTTTGCTAAAGCAGGGCATGACTGAAATTGGTCTGTAGTTTTCTGGTGCTTTATTATCACCCGATTTGTGGACAGGAGTGATTTTAGCAGATTTGAAAGCGTCTGGGACAACACCAGAGCTAAAGGATGAATTCATTATGTGACATAAAGGAACAGAAATATATTCTGAGACAAGTTTGACATGCTAATACCATCTAGTCCCGGTGCCGCCGATTTCAGGTTCACAATAGTAGATTTTATATCATCAGGCGTTACGGTGGTAAATTGAAAATCGTTTGGAATGGGGGTATCCTGGTAGTCCATAAATTTAGACCCGGTGTTGGGAATTTTTGCATCTAGTTTAGATGCCACGGTGCTGAAATGTTCATTAAATTTCTGGGAAATTACAGAGGAGTCCGAGGTTTCAGTTTCATCTATTTTGAATTTGCTGGGCAGAAGTGATGTTTTCTTACGATTAAGCAATTGGTTCAGTGTTTTCCATGTGTTTTTGATGTTTAGGTCATGTTCATTAAATTTGTTTTCAAAGTAGGATTTCTTAGAAAGACGTAATGTATTATTGAGTTTGATTCTGTATATTCTGTATTGTTTACGATGGCATTCCTCGCCACTGCGGAGTTGTAAATCATACAAGCGATTCTTTTCATGAATAGATTTTAGAATACCAAACGTAATCCAGGGTTTTATTATTTTTTGTTTTAAAGGCTCAGAATTAACGACGGAAAAACATTCATTGTAGGCATCTCCGAATTTTTCAAGAAATATTGTTAATGCAGCATTAGTGTCGTTTTCTTGACTCACAAACTTCCAGTCAGTTTCACTTATGACTTGCATGAATCTATCCTTATTGTCAGCAGTAATTCTGCGGTAAGATGTTTGGTGTCGCAGCTCTTTACAACGCCTCCCCCTCCTTGAAGCACCGGGTACAATACGCAATGCGCTTTCGCGGAAGCGTGAGAAAGGGGGGTGGGGGAGGAGGGGGACAGAAATGGATCCAAACTCCGAACAACGCTTGTCAGCTGAACGACTATCGAATGGGCAACAGACGCTGCCCACAATTGAAATTATCGTTAGGACGCTCTCAGAATAGAGATTACTCCTTCAGTACAAACCTTCTTCTGCCAATGTAATAACCTCATCATTCATTAACAAAATATCACCGAAAATCTGTTCATCAATAACCTACACTGGTTTCACTGCTAGCGAGTTTATGTTTTGGATTTTTGTTTGTGTTTCGCATGAATATAGTCCATGCGTATGGAACTGCCGCAGTGTCTGATAAAATGGATCCTATTACTAACTGTATAGGGGTGACAGCTTGCCAGGCGATCATATGTAGAATGTTTAGCTTTGTCGCTGAACGCCAATCAAAGCTCCGTGTTCTAATTAATTGTTCTAGATATGCTAAAGGTACATGTTGCTATGACAACCTTTGTGTCATTTCAGGCTAGTTAGCAAATAAAACAGTGAACCTGCGGTTTGTTACTCAGTATCTTCCTACGCCACTGTTGCGCTCGTGAAGTATTCCACGGCTGCGGATAAGTTCCGTGGACTTGCTCCAGTTCGGCCTTTCCACACGAGATGACGAAAATAGCTACCCGTGCATTGGGCAGTTTACCCGAAGTCTTCGGCTATTTCCGTCGACAATATTCGGGTCAAACGGACCCCGGAGAAAGACCACAGATACTGGGGAATATTTGTCCGAGCGCATGAAACTATACAAATTGTACGCGAGTGAACAAGATTTCGAGAACGCAAGGATTGGATGGGGCGAGCGCAAGTAGTTCTGCTCACGAAATTGGCCCCCAGCACACGAAAATAGAAGGATGGACAAGGGAACTGAGATGCATTCTTTACATTATTATATAAATCGGGAGGAGGGGGGAGGGGGCGGGGGCTTTCTAGGGAATGGGAAGCCATATATAGCATGGCGCACTGAATAGTCATATTTCCTCTTCAGCCTGAAACGATGAAAATCTTGCGTACGAGCCTACTCTTGCGAAAGAGCAACTATATTCAGCTAATTTCCGTACATGGTCTCTCTAACAGGGTGTTCCACTCATCCCTAACTGTGTGCTCCATTGAGTGTGAAATTGAGACACGTTATTGCACATTTAAGAACGTAAACTGGGCGAAAAATTATTTGAAATGGGAATACAAAACACAATCTGATTTATACAAACGATATTTCACTCAAGAAGTTATGAGGAAGTATCTAAAATACACCATCGTTCTTCGGTATGGCACTTTTGCACACCAAGCGGTGGAACTGTGCATGATATCTACAGAGAAAAGCAAATGGGACAACCCCAGTCCTAGTGTAATTGCAAATATCAACATACACAAGGTACTTTGAACACGCTGTCACATCCCGGACATTCTCGATATCAATTTCTCACTTCGCGGTGCCATACTCACCTTGTTGCGTGTCCATCTTAGCCTCGAATGCATTCCGGAAAACAAGACCGCGTTCAAATCTACGCGACTCCCTCCAAGGGCGCGCTTTCCCCCCCAAGAGGGGGCCTTGACTCTAAGCTGTGAGCCTTAGCATCCCAGCCGCGCTTTGATGTGTGACTTCTTTGATTCAGTCAGCCTTGATTGCGTCTGTTCATATGAACATCCTGATGATCTTGAATAGTATATGGCCCCTTGCCCCGGGTCAAGCGGAATAAGACAAAAGTGACGGTACGCTCGTATTTTGCTATCAGCATGCAATACGCTTCCTCAAATTTGAGAAACTTTGAGTAGATGAGCTTAGTAGTATAGCTCTGTTTCTGCGATAATGTGCCGTTGATTAAAATCGTGACATTTTACACAGGATCCAGCAAATGCTACTATCACAGTACTGAATTGACAAGGATGGTGATAGATGAAGGCAGGAGTACATTTGTCGTGCAACTAATGATTACAGGCCATTCGGTTATTTTCGTTTTCAAGCGCAGCATGATTTAAACCAGACATCTGCATTGTTACCCGAAAATGAGAAAGTTTCAGCCTGGGAATGAAAGGTATGGTTGTTCGAGTCCAGTCATATTTTTGATCACTAGATATCGTGCTGCATCGACACCAAATCTCGAGTTCTTACTATTAGAACTTCAGTGGTGTTGTTCCACTTTATGTGAGCAGCAGTTCATTATATTTCTTGTACCATGGAAAAATGACGAAACTGGGTGATTTCATGGATTAAACTGTACATCAAGAGCACTTGGGAACTTACTTCTTGTCGAAAATATCACTGATTCAATTATCTCAATTTCCATTCACCATGTGTATATTTAATACAAAATCTGAATGAATATGTGTCTGTTTGTGTCTGCCTGGTACTGCAGCAGCCCATTGTATTACACGATGCTCAAGTGACAGTCCATTGTAGGCCTAATATACGGTTCAGCTCGAACTAACATAAACTTCGTAGTCTGGGCTACTAATCAACGACCCTGAACTTTACTGATCATTCGGAACTTCTCGTAATTCATCATCGGCAACAGAGCATCTCTCTGATATATCTATGCATATGAGAATTTGTCCATTTCTTCAAATGAGTGACCGAGTGGTCAGCAAATGTGGAATACCCGGTATATTTTCTCACCAGTGTCATGTCCGCCATCTCTTTAGTCCTCTTTAAGACTACTTTTCCAATATTAGCAATGGATACTTGGGCGCCCACCATGCCGGGTGTTTCCAGTGTACTCGTGCATATAGCAGAATGACATGATGGGATCCAATAAATCGTCAAATGCACTGTTGCCTCAAGAGATGCTAGCTACAATGGACTGTCGCCATATTTTACATACAATCATATGCTGCCTCATTTTAGCATTGCTGCAGTTATCTGGCTACAAGCAGACGCCATCCCGCCTACAGATGACTGTAACGCAACAAATGTTCTGCTGCCTTCACCTATATAATAATCCTTGGCGATTTAGTACTGTGAAGAGAGAAGGCCCGCTTCAGGTCTCAATACCGATGTGCAGTTGGGGCTGAGGGCTGAATATATATCTTCCACTGCTCCATATTGTTATCCACAACGAGAAGATCGTCCATATAGCGTTTGTTGAATGAGAAGGAACGAACTTAGAAGTCGGTTTTTAAAGCGTCTGCACATAGTCGTATTATATAGTGCATATCAATCGCCATTAATTATCAGTTCATTCAGAATTCTGTTGAATAAAGTGAATAATGTAACGGAACAATGTTTTATTTCAAGCTGTAATTTGTATTGCATGAATATGACAATGAACCAGTTCAATATCAATATGGTAAAGCTCTCGCGAGGGTGGGCAGTTGTAATCCTTGGTTTGTCTGTAAACTCTCAACAATCAGGGGGAATAACTCTGACTGGCATGTATCCGATTAGTCACATCAACTTTGACTGACCAATCTATGTGTGCCTCAGGCGGGGAAACGGTTAATATATACCTCATAAAATGTATTCAATTGCCACAAAATGTGTGTTGCCAAATTTCACATAGATATGATTAATGAGAAATTCAAGCAACTCTATAAACAAAGAAACATCCCACGAATGGTATCCTTTGAATGTAGTGGAGCTAAAGAATGCTAGCTTCTGACATTAATACATCGGGGATCTTTTCTTGAACACCGATATTGTTAATGAACTAAGACAGTCAATAAGGTCCTAATGAGGGATTGTAGTATAGAGTCGTGAAATCCCATGTGCACACATGTGTGTACGGTATGTGTTCTTTTCGTGAAACATTTTGAGTTCCGGTTCTTCATTTTACACATATATACATTCAAGGCCAGAAGTTTTAGAAATAGTTCTGCAATATCTTTCGCAGAGTGTTTTTACCATCTGAAGGACCCTCGTCAACAGGGTTGAGAGAAGCTTGGTGGTACAGCTTCTAGAACTAGCTATGAATCTAGCTTTGTATTGTGTTTTATTCATTTTAAGAACCCAGTACAATATCGTAATGAGTGGTTGGAAGACAAATACCTCTTTCCTTGAGAAACATTTTGCGTTTGTTAAATAAATCTTCCAGAGTAAATGCATTTTAAGAGTAAGTAGACGTTTTCGGTGATGATGTGCTTACACCGACTACAATTACTTAACCAGCTCCTGGTAATAGTAATATTTAGTGGTAACAGTAACATTTACAAATGGATATTATATTATGTGGAGCTTTGTCTGATGGGACTATGACAAATTTACTCTAAAGATTCGCTAGAACTTCTTGGGAATTGAGGTTTCTGAAAACTTGTTTTGCTTGGGAAAGGGTACTACTGTCAATGTGGTGGATTGTTTCAACGACCTTGTTCTTGGTGAGGTCCAGCCAGCCTGCGAGTACTGTAGGTTCGACTTTTTCTCGCTTTGACCGCTCAGTAACATACTCTTCCAGTACAGTCAGGACTATCTTCTGGTCCGCCTTCAGGTTTATTTCTCTCGGCTCTCTATATTCAGGTCCCTTCATCAGGAGTGTTTTAGGTCCTCGTCCCTCACAATATCAAGATCACCAGTCACAACATGCTTGCATGGTGTATAGATACAGTTCGATGTTTCACAATCACAACTATAGCCTCCAAACGTGTATAAGTCCCAGTCAAACTCCGTGACAGCAGTAGAGTAATTGAATATATTGGTGGCTATAGATTTAGTATACCTATATGAAATGCAAGGAGGTTCTTTAACAGCGTACCTCTGGATCATTCAGGATTCGTACTAAATTAATAATGTCCAGTCCTTTATCAAAGTAGTTGAGTTTTAAGAAAGGCGGGTCTTTGGATGTTTCTATTATGTTCACTGAAAGATTCAATCGGAAATACGCTATATCTTTATAGTGATTGTGGGTGGTATAATCTTTCCTGAAGATACAGATCGTTGTGTATCTCTGACAATATGATTTAAAGCTCTCATAGGTAAGGCATGCAAGGCTGTACGCAAGCTATTGTAGTACGGGTGTGTGAGTTAAATCCACTAAATAATGATCGTGAATCAACGCACTATTAAACTTTATCCAACCATGGCTGCGATGTCTCCGTTGATGGGGCTTAAGTAGCTGGGTATTATTGGATATATTTGAATGGCGGCTTGCAACATTGCAAAACCCTTTGACATTATCAAAGGCGGAATCCTTGGTAGATGGGTAGACTATGTCTATAATCTCATTCTGGATACTGAAGTTGTCCCAGCCATGGTCGCGGCCAACAAAATGTTTGCCTATAAGCAATTGCTTTTTCTTAACGGATTTTCTATGACCGTTCCCCCTCAGATGGAGTGTTTGGGTGGTCTTGCCAACATGCTGCTGGCCACACTTCTTACAGGAAACTAAACAGAGTTTTAGTAGAACAACTGAGATGAACGTAAGAATGAAAAAAAAGATAATGGACTGTGTATATTTGAATAAAGTGCACAGAAATCATGTATATGTACTTCAAAATCATTAATTAATTGAAAACCGGATCAAGTTGATAATAAAGTCAATTAAGCTTACACCTATAGCTTCCCAATTTCTGCATCTTTACCAATGCGACCGTTACATATGTACATATTATTATCTCTGCATACTTCGATCAATTTCATGTCGTACGTATTTTTACATTTATCCTGTGTTGTACGACTCATTTTAACACCCACATCTACTAATTTCAAGGGTTCATGAATTATGTCTCTTAGTTCATCATCAAAATCTAATGAATCGGCTAAATATTTATCGAAAACAATGAAATCGTCCATCGAAGCTGTTCTTGCGTTTAAATCTCCAAACAGAAATACATTACTAGAGATTGACAATTTAGCTACTATTTCTACTATTTCTCGTTCAAATTCAGAAAGACCATGTTCAGTGGAGTAGGGTGACAATAAACCACACCTGTATATGCACCGTCTGTTGTATTTAATGTTATAATTTAAAGTATATTTTTTACATTTAACCATATCAGATATTCGGAAGTATTTTCTAAATCATCCATAGACATCTCTCTCGGACTGTTATAATTATACCACCAGATGGGTTATTTAATGATGTAGTCCTATGATTCGGGAATACTTCATAACCAGGGATTATTATAGTATCTAATTCAGTAGTTTTTTGTTTCCGCAAAACCGACGACATCATACATATTTATAAATTCAATAAACTCGGGATCAACTAATCGTTGTTTTAACCCACACACGCTTATGTAAAGTACTGTTAGTAAACCAGTATTGTCTACTGGTATGGATTCAATTTTGCCGAAGTTCAATAAGATGTTATATTTTTTAGCTTGACGGTCACGATCACCCGGTATGTCCAAGAAATATTCATCATCATCGATCTTAATGATATCAACTGGGATCATGAACTGGCTGACAAGGGTACTGAGGAGGCCTGGAGTGTGTTCAAAACCTATTTAGACATATGTATCAAAACTCATGTACCCACATGTAAACCTAATCCCAACAGGAGGCCAAGACCACAGTGGATAACGCCCGATGCTAGACAGGCAGTCAAGGACAAAAAAGCTGCATGGAGAAAATACAAGAAATCAGGTCTCGAACAAGACTATCAGAATTACAGAGTCCTTAGAAATAAGTCCGCAAATGTTATACGTGATGCTCGCAGAGATCATGAAGCCAAAATCGGTGACGAAGTGAGTAAAAATCCCAAATCATTCTGGAGATATGTTAATGGCAACCTGAAGGTCAAGCGTGGTGTCAGTGATTTGAAGAAGGACGACGGAACTTTAGCTAGTGATGATCTTGACAAAGCCGAAGAACTCAACAAGTTTTTTGTCAGCGTTTTCACTACTGAGGCTACAGACGAAATACCCGTGATGGAAGAAAAGTACCATGGTATTGGTTGTTCTGACCTTAGTATAACTGAGGATGCCATCAAGAAGAGAATTATTATGCTTAATCCCAACAAAGCTCCAGGTGCTGACGGTATCCACTCGTCTATTTTGATCAAGCTGGTAGACTCTTTAGTACACCCCCTTAAGACTATCTTTGACAAGTCTTTTCAGGAAAGTAAAGTGCCTGAGGACTGGAAACAGGCAAATGTTTCATCCATCTTTAAGAAAGGAAATAAAAGCGATCCAGGAAACTATCGACCAATCAGTCTAACTTCCATTATTGGCAAAATTATGGAGCACCTAATTAGGAAAGTAGTGGTTGACCACATGGAATCTAACAACCTTTTCAATGCACACCAACATGGCTTCCGTTCAAGACATTCCTGTGTCACTAATCTCTTGGAGTTTATGGATGACCTCACCGAACTTATTGATGAAGGGACCCCTGTCGACGTTGTGTTTTTAGACTTTCGTAAAGCTTTTGACAAAGTGCCACATCAACGACTTCTAAAGAAACTAGAGGCATACGGTATTACTGGGCGAGTTCTGAATTGGATTTCTGACTTTCTCACAGACAGAAAGCAATGGTGCTTTTTCTAACTGGACAAATGTGACGAGTGGAGTCCCGCAGGGTAGTGTTCTGGGACCAGTTCTGTTTTTAATATTCATTAATGACTTACCCGATGCCCTTCAGTGCTGTTGCAAAATCTTTGCAGATGACACTAAGCTGTACAAGGCTGTGCGTAACATTAGAGATTGTGAGGAACTTCAGGAAGATGTCGGTCGTGCACAACAATGGTCTGAAGATTGGCAACTCCCGTTTAACCTTACCAAACTCTCTGTAATGCACCTTGGAAACAGAAACCTTGCAACCGAATACCACATCAACAGTCAGTCAGGGTCTATAACACTGGGTATTACAACTGAGGAAAGAGACTTGGGTGTTCTCCTTAACAATGACTTGAAATTTAGATCCCACATCAACGCCATGGTTAACAAAGCGAACCAAACACTGGGGATAATTAAGAGAACATTTAAATTCCTGAACCCTGATCTTTTCGTGACACTCTACAAGAGTTTAGTGCGCTCCAGACTTGAGTATGCGAACTGTGTTTGGTCCCCCCGTTTTGAGTGTGACAGGGACAAAATTGAACGTGTGCAAAGAAGGGCGACCAAAATGATTTCAAATCTGGCTCATTTACCATATCACAGAAGATTGCAGAGGCTAAACCTCCCCACCTTAGAATACCGTAGGCAAAGAGGGGACATGATCCAGGTGTATAAAATACTAAATAACATTGACTGTGTGAAATGTGACTTATAGTGGGGCGGATATGTGGCAAAGTACAGGAGGATTGTGGGTTTGGTGGTAAAAGCACCAAAATTGGCACATTTGAAGTTTATTATATAGTAAACGATTTTAGATATAGGGCCAAGCTAAATTTTCTCCGTGGATGCCCGGAAATGGCAAAATCCAAGATGGCCACCATAGTGAAGCAGATATGAGAAATAATTGTGGTAAAAGCACCAAAATTGGCGCAGTTGATGATGAGAAGGTACTGAATGATTCCAGATATAGGGCCAAGCTCAATTTTTTCTTTTATGCCCGTAAACTGAGAAAATCCAAGATGCCCATAAATCCTACATGAACATACATATCTGAATGCAATATTATTTTCTATATGTTTTCATGAACAAAAAACATCGGGCAATCGACAGAAATACATTGCAATCATAATTATATACGAATGCATGCGAAATAGCTGCAGTTTATGATAAAAAAAATAAAAAATTGTCCGATCCCCTAAGCAAATATCATTCATCATATCATTCTTATTATTTTCCCAGATATAAGGCTTCCAATACCAAACTGCACCGAAAACCAACATAGATATGCCATCAAGAAACGCCACATTCAAGCAAACCAAAACAACTTATTATTATGACAAATAAATCTGTTTCTCTTCTTGCAGATGACTGATTAGAACCACCATGCCAGCGAAGAAGCGATGTCAGATTGTACAGGATGACAGTCTGCAACCATCTACGTCGACAGCCGGCCATCACCATATGGATTGGAGCCGTTGTGCCCTGTGCCAAGTACATTCATCAGAAGTGCTCCACTCCCCAGCAAGGTCGAAGAGGACAGAGGCTGGGGCTGGGTATGACCACGTGGGTGACATTTTTAACAAAGTTCCGAGACTTAGGCGAACAGCCAATTTCTGTGGACATAGCTCTGTTAGATGATGGTGATGGAATCTCTCAGACACTTGCCAAACATAGTGCCCAATGGCACACATCTTGCCGTTTGAAATGTTCTTCAAGTCGACTGGCACGATTAGAGTCGCAAACAATACCTCCATGTGCAGGTGACACCCGAGATCGCACTTACGCCATGTTGCATGCGAATTTGTAACATCAAAAGGTGACACATGTTTCTTCTGTGACGAAGGTGCAACAGAGAGTGCCCCTCTGCACGATGTTTGGCAAGTGTCTGAGAGATTCCATCGCCATCATCTAACAGAGCTATGTCCACAGAAATTGGTTGTTCGCCTAAGTCTCGGAACTTTGTTAAAATGTCATCCACGCGGTCATACCCAGCCCCAACATGTCCTCTTCGACCTTGCTGGGCAGTGGAGCACTTCTGATGAATGTACTTGGCACAGGGCACAACGGCTCCAATCCATATGGTGATGGCCGGCTGTCGACGTAGATGGTTGCAGACTGTCATCCTGTACAATCTGACATCGCTTCTTCGCTGGCATGGTAGTTCTAATCAGTCATCTGCAAGAAGAGAAAGCAAGAAGATCTATTTGTCATAATAATATGTTGTTTGGGTTTGTTTGATTGTGGCGTTTCTTGATGGCGTATCTATGTTGGTTTTCGGTGCAATTTGGTATTGGAAGCCTTATATCTGGGAAAATAATAAGAATGTTCGTATAATGATATTTGCTTAGGGGATCGGGCAAATTTTGGGTTTTGTTCATAAACTGCAGCTATTTCGCATGCATTCGTATATAATTATGATTGCAATGCATTTCTGTTGATTGCCCGATGTTTTTTGTTTATGAAAACATATAGAAAATAATATTGCATTCAGATATGTATGTTCTTAAGTGACTACGCTATGGGACTTCTTGTTATGTGTGAATCGTATGGACACAATCTTTGATGTTCACACATATAGCTGATATTGCACAAAATCGTAATGACACTGTATTTTAAATTGTTTAGTGTCTACTGATCATCAAATTGATCACATATGGACTTGTTAATATAGATACTCTGAACGCATGTCCTGAAGTTATAAAATATGATAAATTGTCATATTTCTGCATCAACAAAAGCTTCCGTGTTTACGAAAATATATATAACAACATTTTATTCATGTTTTTGTGCCATGTATTCAGGAAGATATGCCGTTTAATAGATTTTCTCGACGCACATGGTGGCCATCTTGGATTTTCTCAGTTTACGGGCATAAAAGAAAAAAAATGAGCTTGGCCCTATATCTGGAATCATTAAGTACCTTCTGATCATCAACTGTGCCAATTTTGGTGCTTTTACCACAAAAGCCACAATTATTTCACATATCTGCCTCACTATTACTGAACAGGCAATTTACCAGATACACTCGAGGTCACAGCTTATCTCTCTACAAAAGAAGTCACCGCGGCAACTCCTTTGCATTCAGGGTGGTTAATCCATGGAACGCACTACCGGACGATACTGTAACTGCCAGATCCCTTAATGTATTCAAACATAAGCTCGACAAACATTGGAAGGACTCAAAGGACAGACATTGGTATAAAGATGGATGGTAGTAACAAACCGGAAGCAGAACAAGCAATTCAGGGGCAGGAGGAGCAGAGAAGTCTATCAGACTTGACGCTCAAGATCCAGGTATCCAGGTATCCAGCTTATGGGTCTGACTTGTCATTGACAGTTGGACTGGCATTGTCGGTGGGTACTTGTAGTGCTGCAGTCATATGCAAATTCGTCTGCGGTGCCGAATCCAGATTGGAGCTCGTCATATGGTCAGCTGGTACGTTCTCGTGAACATCTACCTAGGCCCCTGTTATTCATCTTCGTTGCACCAAGCCAATTTCTACGTTCCCACTTCGAACTTGCGAAGTGGGAACGTAGAAATTGGTTTGGTGCAACGAAGATGCTGTTATTTGACCGGGCACAGAAACTCCGTGTACCTGATTCATTTCGGCTGCGGTTCCATTTATTTGCATGACAGACGTTGCTAGTGTATTCATTGTTATTTCTGTGCGAACGGTCACACTCTCCTTGAGACTATTTGTATAACACTGGCTTGGTCTTGTAAGAAATGAAATCGATTACTGGTACCAACAGGTCATCCAGTTCATGCCATACAACATTAATTTTACTACCAAAGGAAAGCGTTGTTAAAAAGAGGGCAATATTATCTAGAGAAGAACAATACACGCTGTTACGTTCGTAAAGTTAGACCGCGGTCCGCAGTTCGCAGTTCGTTATTCGAGGGGACCAGTCATTATTTCCTCAGACATGGAGAAAAACATATGTATTTTCTTTATTATGAGTATTTTGAACTCCAAACTCTGCACAGTAAGAGAGAAAGTCCTGCTTCATATGTTTTCATATTCATATCCCATATCTGACGCCAGGGGGCGCTGCTAGGGGCGCTGTTATGAGTTTCTGGCTATCCGAATAGCGGTCTGGCCTATCTGAATAGCGGTCTGCCTTGCCAGATCCGATAATACAAATGCTTCGAACTTATAAATAGGACTGTTCAGATGGTATATCACGAGCTAGAAGATGGAGTCTTCAGATCGGCCGCCAGGGGGCGCTACTATGAATGACCGTTTACATGTCGGTCTGAATAGCGGTCTGTCCTATCTGAATAGCGGTCTAGATCGCCAGAGACAATAATATAAACACTTCGAACTTATAAATAGGTGTAATGAGAGAGTATTTCATTGGCTACAAGTTGGAGTCTTCAGTCCCTACATCGGACGCTAGGGGGCGCTACTACGAATGACCGTTTACATGCCGGTCTTAATAGCGGTCTGGCATATCTGAATAGCGGTCTAGATCGCCAGAGACAATAATATATACACTTCGAACTTATAAATAGGTATAATGAGAGAGGATTTCATGGGAGTAGTAGGGAAAGAGTCTTGAAGGGCCAATTGGCTTCACTGTGCATGCGCAGAAATTATTTTGTGGGCGTGGCTATGTGTGTGCGCATGCGTGAGTTTATGTTAATGAGTTTTATGCAAATGAGGTCATTGGGTGCATTGGGTATATTCAAGATGGCGGCTTGTTTTTTCTAGGTTAGGGGTGGTCGGCTTCAAGATGGCGGCCAATTGCACTTGTTTGACCCTTCATTTGCATATTTTCAAGATGGCGGCCTGTTTTTTCTAGGTTAGGGGTGGTCGGTTTCAAGATGGCGGCCTGTTTTTGTAGGTGCGGACACGTGCACTTGTTTCACCCTTCATTTGCATATTTTCAAGATGGCGGCCTGTTTTTTCTAGGTTAGGGGTGGTCGGATTCAAGATGGCGGCCTGTTTTTGTAGGGCGGTCAATTGCACTTGTTTCGCTCTTCCTCATTTGCATATTTTCAAGATGGCGGCCTTTTTTTTGTAGGTTAGGGGTGGTCGGTTTCAAGATGGCGGCCTGTTGCCCCCCTGAAAATATGCAAATGAGGTCTCTGGGTTTTTCCCCACTGTTTTCAAGATGGCGGCCTGTTTTTTGTAGGTTAGGGGTGGTCGGTTTCAAGATGGCGGCCTTGTTGTCCCTGAAAATATGCAAATGAGGTCTTTGGGGTCGTTTTCAAGATGGCGGTTTGTTTGTGTGTGTTAGGGGTGGTCGTGTTCAAGATGGCGGCTTGTTTTTGTGTGTGAGGGGTGGTCGTTTTCAAGATGGCGGCCTGTGATCCGCTGAAAATATGCAAATGAGGTTCAATGGGCTATAAAAGGCGAGTTCATTTTTAGGGCAAGGGTGTATTATTCAATCTGACTTACCTGACCTGTCTCCCAGCCAGCCAGCCAGCCAGCCAGCCACCCACGCAGCCAGCACAGCCATCCATTTACTTTTTCGAGTAAGCATGAGACGTGGAGCGGATTTCCCCTTGGACCTAGCCGCACCTCCGGTTGAAGTCTTGCCTGAAGATGTACGTGTCAGGGCCATTTATCAACGACACTGGGCTACCATACGCCATTGTTTTCATCGTGATCGTCCTCTTTTGGACTTATACAATTTTCGCCTGGAGGACCGCACGTATCTCACTACATATGCCGAGAACATTTTCAAAGATCAGGTCACAGCCTATAAGTTGAATGTCACATTTGGGTATATCTTACGGCACAAAGAGACGGACCAACTGCGGTATTTCTATCCCAGTAACAATTCGTATGTGTTTGACCAGCCATTCACCATCACGGGTGCGATTTCTCTGGAGCCGGTGGTCGAGCAACTCACTACATTAGATCCGTTGGAGTGGGCCCGCCTGCAACGTCCCAATACCCAATGGCTTGTGGAAATGGTGACTAACGTTACATTTTTCATCACGAAAATGCGAGATCACCCGATCGGTGCTCCTGTACAACTTCCCCCGTGGTTGATTCATCGAAAAGGCCTGTATGGATTAACAGCAGGAAGCAAGGGGCCCTACAAAGACCGGAAATGTCTGTTTCGGTGTTTGGCCGTGCATCTGGACGAGTGTAACCCCCAGTCTTGTGACACAGTGACCGATGGCTATTGGGAAGAGTATTTAGAGCAGCAAGACATGGATAAGCGGCACTTCCGTGGAGTTCCCTTTAAGAATTTGGATGATGTGGAAACATTGTTCGATATTAATATCTTTGTTTATCGATTACGACGCGAGGAGGACAATACCTTTGTGGCTGAATTGGTTCGTCGATCTACAGAACGGTATGCTGCTACGATGAAAGTGAATGTGTTCGATGACAATGGCGTGAGTCATTTTTCGCTCATTACCAATTTTAGCCTGTACGCTCAGTCTTTCAGTTGTGCTCAATGCCATCGTGTGTTTAAACAGTCTTACAGCTTACATCGCCACGAGAAAATCTGTGACAACAGTGTCAAGCGAGTCTATCCGGTTGGAGCGTATCATAATACACCTACATGGCTCCTCGATCCACAGAGCGGTAGGCTGCTGCTAGGTTACCTCGACGCGATCACTACACCTACGACAAGCGGACACCCGGACTCTTCAAGCTGGAGTGGAGTGGAGATGCTATGATCGCGCTCTCCTCCAACACCTACTACTGTTACGGAGGAGATGGAGGCGAGGATAAGTTTAGCTGCAAAGGAGTGAGCCGGCGCGATCCCAACATAGACAAAGCTCTCTACCTGGACGTGTTACAAAGCCAGGCCAGTGCGAGTGGCACTAATCGTGGATTCCGGGTCGTCGACCACCAGATGCGGACCTATATACAGCAACGAGACGCCTTTACTTTCTTTTATCCCAAACGAAAAGTATTGGCCGACGGTGTGAGCACTACATACTTGGACTTGTAAAATCAGGAACTGACCGAAGAGGGTATCATCATACCGGAAGAGGACCGTTATTTTCCCTACCGGGCATGCTATGATTTTGAGGCCGACGCGATCACTACACCTACGACAAGCGGACACCCGGGCTCTTCAAGCTGGAGTGGAGTGGAGATGCTATGATTGCGCTCTCCTCCAAGACCTACTACTGTTACGGAGGAGATGGAGGAGAGGATAAGTTTAGATGCAAAGGAGTGAGCCGGCGCGATCCCAACATAGACAAAGATCTCTACCTGGGCGTGTTACAAAGCCAGGCCAGTGCGAGTGGCACTAATCGTGGATTCCGTGTGGTGGACCACCAGATGCGGACCTATATCCAGCAACGAGACGCCTTTACTTTCTTTTATCCCAAACGAAAAGTATTGGCCGACGGTGTGAGCACTACATACTTGGACTTGTAAAATGTGGAACATTAACTGTGGATACACGAGTTATAAAACTGTAAAAGTCAGAATGGCCGAGTGGTCTAAGGCGCCGGTATTAAGTGCTGGTGGGGGAAACCCGCGTAGGTTCGAATCCTACTTCTGACAAACTTTTTTTGTACCTTAATCACTACTATTCTATGTGTACATACCTCTACTATTTGTACCCTGTATTCTATTTGTATAGTCTAATCCTTGCTTGTTGACTTAAATAAAGAGAGAAAAAGTCAAATCATTTTTTGTGTTTTTTCATCAATTTATTCAACAATGAACGTCAGAACAACAACGTCATAACAATATAACGTCATAACAATAATAAAACAAGATGCGCGCAGTACATTAAGTTAACCAGAGAAATGGAGCATGCACATTAAAACGAGAGGCTGTCCAGTCATAGACGAGAACATCCCGGTCTTCGGCTTGACAATAATCATCAAACATATGTACAATGGTAGGCATAGAATGTCCTCTACTCCGGTGAGTGAGATAAAACACACAGTACTGTCCGCACACACTACTCAAGGGGCCTTGTAATCTTTGCGTATTCCAACGCCACTCTGTCGTAGAGACGTCCATGAATTTCACCAAATCGGCATGGAGGGGTCCAAGTCCGTAGGAATCAAAGTATTCGCCTTGGCCTTGGGTGTCCACGTACACAGCTATCCAATGTTCACCGGGTCGACTCTTCGGGTCTGTATTCAGGATGTAGGCTGCAGGGGTGGTGGAGTGGGTGGGAAACACATTGCGTGGAAACACACCTCGAAAGGGGATCTTGGCATCTCGCTGGAGTATGTCCATCAGCTGTTCTGTATCCATGTTTAGCTGGAGAAGTCACACAGCACGTTTCTTTGCTCATCCACGCTGATGACGTTGTCAAACTCGGCGTAGCAAATCACATTAATGGTGCTGGGTAGAGGGAAGGCGAAACGCAGTTCCAACCGTAGGTTGCCTTTCTTCAGTAAAGCCAGTTGATGATCGTGTTCCAAGGTAGGGGTGAGGTCAAAGGCGAACAATGTGTACCCATTGGCAAAGTCTTTTCGACTGATGGTATTGCCTTCGTCCTGGTTGTTTTGTCCTGTGGCTGTAAACAGGTTCAGGTAGGTCCGCACATAGTTTCCGTTAGTAAAGTCCGGTTGTAAGGGGCGGGCTGGAATTTGATGGCCGGCCACGTGCAGTGCCACAAAGTTGATGTTGAAATGATCAAATTTGAACGGATTCTCACCCCAATTTCCATTGAATGCGGAGTTGGTCACACACCCCAGGGTAAGACGTTTAGGCAGATCTCCTAGAAATAAATTCTCTCTGTTGGACATCATCGTACCTGCGGGCACCGAGAACACCTTGGTCTGTACGCGTCGGATGGGATACAGGGCTTTTTTTTTCGCTAAGGCTTGCATGTGACTCAGCAACACCCCCTGTTGCAAATCTACCGTACGGACAAACAGGGCTGCATCTTCAATGATGATGTTGTAATCGATAGCTCCCTCCCCAGCAGCCATTAAAGCGAACTTAGGTGAGGAACGGATCAACTTGATCTTGATGGATACCCCGTTCAGCATGTAGCGGTCTTGCAGGAACAGATCGGCGTGCAGTCGTCCCATCATATCGACGGACTTGCTTTCTTTTGCTAATCGTTTGCGTTTGGCGTACCCATTATTGCCAGGAAGTAGTATGTTCTGGTATCCGGGTGTATCCCTGTAGTACAGCGCAGCTTGTAAGTGTGATAGTTTGGCATCACTGCCGTACGACAACAGCATCTCCAGGTAGGCTCGATACGCATACGTATTGGTGGACGTGCTGATGAGTCTATCGTTCAGACTGATATCCACCTGTTGGAACAGGGAGTGCAGCCAAAGATTCACCGGGGATACATTTGCAGCGGCCACTAGGTCCGTCCCGTCCTTGTTCGTTATTTTAGCTTTCACGTACAAGTAGGTGTGGGCTAAATCCAGGTAGGCCGTATCTTTGTTTTCAATGGAAAATTCTATGGGACCCACTCCCGTCAGGCTAGCCAGGGGTCGATGTTCTACCCAACGTCCTTCGGCTACACTGGTTTGGGTGGGTGGAATAGTCCACAAATCCAATTCACTGTTGGTAGACGGACAGGACTCGGAGTGAATGAAGGCCATTATGCGAAGATATCTCTCCTACTCCTCTTCTTTTTCTTCTGGGGCTTAGTCCTTCTCCTCTGGGGTGTGCGTCGTCGGTGGGCTGGACGTCGACTGACTCTTCGCCGTGTCGGCGTTTGTCTTTTAAGGGCTTTGGCGATCAACACACTCCCGGCTTCTTTAGCCCGTCGTTTGAAGGCTTGTCGGGGTGCTGTGCCTTCCATCACATCACCGGCCACGCGCAATCCACTGCGTACCGCTTGTTTCCCCACCGCTTTCACACCCCGTGTCACCATGGGTAAAAATGTTTTCACAATGCTGCCCAGTATGTTTCCCAATCCGTGACCTCGTTGCATGCGTGCCCCGCTAAACATGGGCATGCCTCCTCCCGTTTGTTTCTTGTAGTAGTCGGCATAGCTGGGTGTATGACACTGGTAAGGTACGTACATATTATACGAAGTGAGGAGAGCGGGTTTGTTGAAAAGCAAGTGTCAACACCACTTTTCCTCGTTCGAATGGGATCGGGCGTCCCGTGTCATCTCTTATATCTACCGTGATCGTCTCGATATCGGTATGGCGTACGGGCAGGAACATGATAGGGTTGAAACTGTGGGTGGCTTGTTCGCCATACGTCTTGCTAATGGGCACCACCCGTAACAGAGGTGTGTTCATATCACCCACAATATGGCTGTCCACGGCATCCGAGTAGACGTACAGTCCGTACCTACCTACATTCATATCCATCAAATGTGTACCGTTGACAATGGTGGCACCCCTGATCACGCTGTAAGGCATTCTTAACATTTGCGTGAGTGTAGGACTGAGTCTGATGTTCACGTTTTCGGTGAGGCTGATAGAGCTCTTGTCGTTGTTTACGTTGACCTCGAAGGCTATGTTTCTCTTGAAGCGCAAGGCTTTCAGGGTGGTTATTTCGTCTGCGCTCTGCTTTAGAGTCTTGTACTCCATCATGGCATTCAGAGCCTGTACGAACTTCGCCGATGTATCGTATTGGCCTTGGGGGAGAATCAGTCTGTAGATTCTATCTTCGTAGGTCACTTCGTACCATACTTCGCCGTCTTGTACGTTGTACCATGAGTAAGGGTATTGAATCTCCACCAGTCCACATTCCCATCGTCCCGGTAAATGTAACGGTTGTGGTAATTGAGTGACATACTTGGTCAAGGTGTTGTCAGGAAACACATCGAGTGAACTATTACTGGGCAACGTCAGGTAAAACATGATGACGATGACTGAGTGGTTCTGGCTTCTGTACCGGGTTTTTATAAAGATTCCCAGGCCTTGGGCGCCTTAACTCGGCGTCGTGATCGTCGTGGTTGTGGTAGGGTCGCTCTAGGGGAGGCATAGGGGTGAAATCGCCGTATTTTTTGCCGTGAGGGTGTTTTGGGCGGTGTCTGCGGTTGCCATTCACGTTCCGGGGTAGTGGGGAGACGTCGAGAGGGGGCTTGCATCCACTTCCAGCGTTCACGATTGCCTACCAATTCTTGAGGGATGTGTGAGTCTTTTAAGCCCTGAGCAAAGACTTCCCAGCCCGGGGGATTAGAGTGTTTGCGAGAACGCACCATATCATTGATCAAATCGGTCATATGAGACCCCGGTACCACTTGGTTGCGAATCAGCAATTTTCCTTCATTGTTCCAACTCATATCGGCATGCTGTTTCACCCGCTCCAACAATAAACGGGCCTTGGTCTTGAAGGCTTTAGGCACACTGGCCAACACTTCCTGTTCCAGTTCAGGTGAAGCCGAGGATGACGGTGGGGGTGAGAGTGGTGGGGTAGGCGTGGTGGTAGTAGGTAGTGGTGGTGGTGGGGTACTCCTCCCTCTATATTGATCCATAAACGTCTGGTACTGGTTCAGCGTATGATGGTAGAGTTGAATTTTCTCGTGATCGGGCAGTCGACGTTGCAGTATACTATTCATCTCTTCATCCAAAGACTGGAGTTGTTGCACGGTGGCCGGGACGGGATAGGGCGATTGTAAACTCTGTAACAGTCGAGGTTCGACCAGCATCATTTTTTTCGTATGCTCCATGTTTTAGCGTCCCAAGATGGACCCGAGTAACGGACCTAGTACCGTAGCGGCTAAGGGCGCCAGGAGTGCGCCGAGAAATCCACCGCGCTGTAACACCTGTTTCTTCTGCTTGACACTACCCGTTTTCTTCACCAACGTTCGGAGACCCGCCTTGTGCCGTTGCAATTTCCCTTTCTGAAGAGGACTGAGGGGGACATTGCCTTTTAATAGATTATGAGCGACTTCACACAAACACCGGACCAAGTCCGCATCCGCGCCGCGCACCAGGGCCCGGCCCACTTCCGGGGGCGCGCTGCGTAATACCCGCAGAGCGGGCGCGTGCTTGCGTAGCCTTGCAGCCATGATGATTGAATGACGGCTCGAGTCCGTGGTCTTCTTCTTTTATTCTCATTTGGGGGTGTACACCGTCTGTAGTTCACCGGGAAAAATCAGGGTACGCAATCGCAGGGGAGAGGGCGTGTCTTGTTTCAAGTCGATGAGGAGATACCCATGAGCAGGTTGAGTGGCATCTTCAAAGGCTTCTCGTACAAAGGCCGTGTTCTTAGGGTACATCTGTTGAGCTAGGTGGGTAATTTGTGACGCGTCTCTGGGGTTTTTAAATAACACCACATACTGAGCATTCAAACTAATGTTCCGGTGTTCTTTGTTCTTACTGAAAAGATTCTGTACGATGTAAATAATGCTCAACCGACGATGATGGCTGCCTTTGGTAAAGAGCCGGGTGATTCGACTATCCGTTTCCGTCATGAGATCGTCTACCACCACTAAGGTGTCTTGGGGTAGATCTTCAGGCGGTAAGCCTTCCACTAAGGTGACTCCTGGGACACGGGCCAGTGCCTCGTACGCGGGCTGCCAAGCGCCATAACACCACAGGATGCGAGCTAGAGGCGGTGAAATCAGGGCTGACCCATGTTGGATGAGACGTTGAACAAAATGTGATTTTTCCGACCCGGTCGGTCCAGCGATGAGGCACGTGAAGGGATGCTGCCATCGTGGGTCCATTTTCTTTAGGGGTTGATTTCACGTTTAGAAGTCAGTTGTCGGGGATCGAAGATTTTGTCGGGACCGGCGCAGAGGATAGTACTCGAAGGGATACCGTTGTCGAGGTAAATGGTGTGATTCACGGGGATCCACTGCAAATCTGTTTAACGGCGTCGTCGTGGTACTAGAGGGTAGAATGGAAGGCTCGCTTCTCAGGGATGATGATGATGGAGGCTGATGTGGAGTAGTACGGATCGTCGTTGTTGGCTGGATGTAGCGGGGTAACGTGATAGTAGACGATGTGGTGGTAGGTGTCTGCGTTGAGACGTGGTGGACCCTTGACGTCTTGGCTGGTGTAGGCAGTGGGGTCGTGGTGGATGATGCAGAACGCAGGTTGTTGTAACAGGATATCACGTACGATAAATCATAGAACACACCGGTAAATAACGTACCCAGCACCACGACTAGACACAACACACTACCGACTTGTGCTTTTCGAGTTCTTAACAGTACGGGTAGACGACGTGTACTATCCATGGTACAAATCCTATACTGAAGGCGGAGGGTGATAGGCGTTAGAATTTATAGACGTTTCATGTCACGGCCGGATACCCAGGAATTAAAGGAACGAGGCCAACCTTGCCATTTGACGAAATGATAGGGAATCCCACGGCGACGTTCCGTTTTCAAAATCTTTTCCACCGTGTAGTAGTCTTTCGATGTTTTCACTATGGGTTGTAATTCTGTCTCGTAAAACGTGCCTTGCAGTCTCTCGCCTTGTAGATCTTCCAGTTGATAGACGTGGGGTTGTCGAGGTTTATGACGCACGATGACAAAATGTTCTTCACTCCAATTGGGTAAATATCCTTTTTCAAATTGTCCTTTCACTTTACTGATCCGCATTACATCGCCCCGTTTGTAACGGGGTGCCGTCAAGGGTGGACTGGAGGAGTACAGCGTAGCCCGTACTTGATGTTCGTTCCGCTCTGTCACAGTCCGGGGGGCTCGCTGGATACTGCGATGATAAGCCCGATTGTAGCCTTGCACCAGTTGAGAGAGTACATCCAGGTAGCGTCGTGTGTTTTGAGCCGTAAAATATTTGTACATCCGGCCTTTGAAGGTGCGATTAAAGCGTTCCACTACCGATGCTTTCGTCTCATTATAGGTGTAAAAAAAAAATACCTTCTTTTTCTTAAGAAAGGCTTGAAAGGGTCGGTTGAGAAATTCTGTGCCTTCATCTGTTTGTAAATAAAGTGGTTTGCGCCCCGTCTTGAAAATCTGCTGAAACGCCGCTATGAGATTCTCTCCTGTTTTGGTACGCACGGGCAGGACCCAGGCATATTTCGATAGAATATCGATACACGTCAATATGTATCGATTTCCATTATTGTCAGGTGCAAATCGACTCATGTCCACTAAATCCGACTGCCATTGCGCGTCGATCCCTCCTACGATGACTCGGTTACGACGAAAATGACGTCGGGCAGCTCGATGCAAACTGTAGGTGTCCTGAGTTTTTAACCAGTCTCGAACTTCACTTCGACTGACCCCTTGGGCCGCTCGAGTCAATGCCCCCACACCACTATAGGCAGCTGCACTCGTTGGATTATAATACAAATCAGATAATACTTGGTTAATCTCCTTTTTTCCCGTCCGCCGCCGCCGCATCATGGACTTCGTTCGCTCCGACCGTATCGATCTCTTCATAGGGTGACACTGACTCTCTAGCCGCTGTGCATTCTTTACATATAATTTTTTTCCCGTCTGTAGTAGTAACTGGTTGACAGTCACAAACTTCTGTCTTACGTCGTCTTTCATTCGGTTCAGCGAACGCCTCTTCTATAGCACGAACCCACGATAATTGTTCAGGGGTTCGATCGTCGGGTGACATTAACTGGTCGACAATAGGCATTATTTTCTTCAAGGCTTCCCGCACAGAAGGCTTTAGGCCGATACTGCACTTATCTTTGTACCGGCCTACACGTATACGGTCGTTGGGTAGGGTATACACATACATGGCATTATCCAGACGAACGAGCTCTCCGTCCAATTCCCCGCTCAATACCCGTTTTAACTTATTCCACCCATCACGCTGTAATGTCACTGGAGTCCATAACATTTCAGCCGGTGTCCAGTAAATAGCTAGATGGTCTTCCGCCAGTTTGACTTTATCTGCATAAACGTATAACCGTACACTGTGTGTAAGAGGCAAGATGGCATGTAGTGGAAACGACATGCTTGCTCTCAATGTCCAACTGATACACACTCTGTCTCTTCCCCTGGTATTTATAGGCTCTATTCTGTGAGAGGCGGGTCGTGTGCAGAGAATACTTTATCCAC
The DNA here is from genome assembly GCA_036873755.1 of Hanleya hanleyi. Classification (NCBI taxonomy): domain Eukaryota; kingdom Metazoa; phylum Mollusca; class Polyplacophora; order Lepidopleurida; family Hanleyidae; genus Hanleya; species Hanleya hanleyi. The sequence continues at coordinate 99,633 of JAVTVY010044321.1, read as the reverse complement.
CACGGGAACTATTTTTTGTAAAGCCGTCCACAGATCGGGATCTAAGGTAAATCCGCCTCGTTTGAGCGAGATCAATCGGGCAAAATAAGGTCCCCGAAAAATGTATACATCGTGATCCAGATAAATACTATTTCCGTCCAAATCACCAAATAACACACGTTTTAAGGTACGAGTTGTCACAGCGAAACAGCTCACCAATTACCAGTATACGAGTTGTCAGAGCATTTCCATCATAGCTCTCTAGATTTGTATCTAATACCGCTTATGCCGGTGCTAGGGGCCGTGTGGTCATATCATCCAAGTTGCCACATGAACAGGTACAATAAAAGCGTACCTGAGATACAACACATATCACGAATCGTTAGATTCTTGGTATGTGCTTTAGAATAGGTTAACCAGAAGACTATTCTGTGAAGTCATGTGACGCAGTCAGTATGTCGGCACCTCTTCCCACTTCCCTTATATGTGTTGTAATTTTTTCCTGTATATGGCGAGATTCTGCTGGTGGACGTTTCGTCCCCGAGGCCCGCCCCCTGTACAGACCTTTTGGTCTTTGATATATGTTGGCACTTGTGGGAAGCTGATGCTGGGTCGACATCGGGCATTACAGACTATTCTTTTGTGTTAAATGCCGTCATTTACATCTGACGATGATACAGCTCACCAATCTCCAATGTACGAGTTGTCACAGCGAAACAGCTCACCAATTACCAGTATACGAGTTGTCAGAGCATTTCCATCATAGCTCTCTAGATTTGTATCTAATACCGCTTATGCCGGTGCTAGGGGCCGTGTGGTCATATCATCCAAGTTGCCACATGAACAGGTACAATAAAAGCGTACCTGAGATACAACACATATCAGGAATCGTTAGATTCTTGGTATGTGCTTTAGAATAGGTTAACCAGAAGACTATTCTGTGAAGTCATGTGACGCAGTCAGTATGTCGGCACCTCTTCCCACTTCCCTTATATGTGTTGTAATTTTTCCTGTATATGGCGAGATTCTGCTGGTGGACGTTTCGTCCCCGAGGCCCGCCCCCTGTACAGACCTTTTGGTCTTTGATATATGTTGGCACTTGTGGGAAGTTGATGCTGGGTCGACATCGGGCCTTACAGACTATTCTTTTGTGTTAAGTGCCGTCATTTACATCTGACGATGATACAGCTCACCAATCTCCAATGTACGAGTTGTCACAGCGAAACAGCTCACCAATTACCAGTATACGAGTTGTCAGAGCATTTCCATCATAGCTCTCTAGATTTGTATCTAATACCGCTTATGCCGGTGCTAGGGGCCGTGTGGTCATATCATCCAAGTTGCCACATGAACAGGTACAATAAAAGCGTACCTGAGATACAACACATACCAGGAATCGTTAGATTCTTGGTATGTGCTTTAGAATAGGTTAACCAGAAGACTATTCTGTGAAGTCATGTGACGCAGTCAGTATGTCGGCACCTCTTCCCACTTCCCTTATATGTGTTGTAATTCGGGACATAATGTGATACGTGCGGGCTCTGGGACGCACCAGCAACGCGAATCATCATCAATGAGATCGATGCAATCAGGGGATATTATTATGGTACAACCCGGGGTGAATGTGCGGGTAATGATCGATTGGTTTTCCGGATAGAGTACATCGTCCACTTCGGAAATAATAGCTTTCATCGCCGCCCATAATGGTGGCCAAAGTACAATTCCGCTTCCGCGACACTGTTCTAACCGGGGAAAAAATGAATTCTCTCTAGTCCGCCGCAGGTACACATCGTCCCCGACAGGCATAAAATCCACTTCGGGTTCTTTACCTTGTAAAACACGTGTCAATTGCGTCCACCCGGCCAGACTTAAAGTTAATTTCACCTCGATCGGGTGTTCCTCGATAAGGTCCAATTCATGTTCATATACAATAAGAATCACCTTAGACGTCACTTGAAAGAAGGCGAGCTCTTTCCCCCGCGATGCCATACTGAAGAATGACAAAAATATTAGCCCGACACACATGTATATAGAGCGATTCTATTTTTTCATTGTTAACCCTATCTGGCCTGGGCTTTGCCAGGTAGGGTTAAAATAAAAAAATACCCCGGGAAAAATATTTAACACTGCCATTAATTTTTTAAACGCTTCCCGAGTGCATCAATTAATAGTCTGGACTCATACGAAGATAAAAAAATAAAATTAATGCATTGGTAGACTACAATATCACGTCCTGAACATTATCAGAACAATATATAGGGCTGTGAGCAAGTGAAACCCGGAGAAAATAAAGGGATAACTCTTACGTGCCAAACGCGATAAGGGGGCGATACTCTGCAGTGACAAAAGGCATTTTGAACGACGGAAAACATGAGGAGAGGAGTTTGGTTGAGCAAAATAATGAACAGGGACGCAACTCTGTTTTTGACCTCAATATTCAAGCGGGACCGCGTAAAATGTGCTTTTCGCACCGTAAACCAGGCCCTGTTTTCTTCATTTTTTCTACAGTTCTCAAGATCGAAACGCGCTGGAATTTTCAGGGCACGCGTATCGAATGATAAGTGATCCCCATATTGGTGACCGCTAGAGAAATTATTCATACGAAACCACTAGAGCTGGCTTAACTGCTTTCTCGGTGGTCCGCGTTTTTTTTAACGTTCGCTAGTATTATTAATACGAAACCACTAGAGCTGTGTTTACACAGCGCGTGACTTTGGAAAAATTGCATCGCTTGTGTTTTTTCACCGTAAACCAAGGCTCTGTTTATTCATTTTTCTACACTTCTTACGAAGGAAACGGACTGGAATTTTCAGGGCACGCGTATCGGGTAATCAGGGCTAGACTGGCTCTATTTTTAATGCAGAAAATGAATTTATTTTTAATGGACCGGGTTTTCTGTATTTTCGTACCGGCTCGAGAACCCACTAAAAAATTAAAAAACATGACGTAAACAAGGGCTAGACGGTTGAAATTTTTAATACGACTGCCTGATTTATCTGAGAATTAGAACTAAAAAATTCTACGGGGGTGATGCTGATTGTAAAATGATACGCGTTTATAATCCATAAAAGAAACACACGTCAATTTTTCATGAGCTGACAGAATGGGACCGCTGTCGCACACGTCCGCGCGTTGTGCATAAATACTCGCCCCTCTGGAATAACTTTACCATAAAATTTTTCACTGAGAAAAACACGAGAGAGAAAGATGAGCAACAGACAAAACAACAGGATGCCAAGACGAGACCGACGAAGGATGAATCGATGGGTAGAGGCGGAGGGGAGGAGGATATCCCGTATTTAACTCGGTACAAACAGCGCCAGATGATGAAAGAAATTAAAAGATTTTGGAAGACAGAATTCCGGGACTGGCAGGCCATGCTGTTGGGGCAAGTGCTCGCCAACCAACCCACCACGGCCCAGAACGTAAGAGCACTGCTGAACGCGGCCCGGACTACAGTGGATGAGGCGGGGTGGTTTCACCTTTTATCAAGGGTGATGAACCAGGCAAGACCCACCACCTCGCCTCCGGAACTAGTGGTCCGGCCATTGCAACAACAACACCCCGAAGACCTGTCAACCCCGGGAGTGATGATGCCAGCTACCACTACCATCACGCCACATCACCAGGTCCAGCAGCCCTTCTCGGCATCGCCACCGGCCCCCTTCCCGCTGCTGGACCTACCTACCCCGGAATTTGCCGACCCCCACCCTACCATCGCTCCAGCCGATTTCCTGGCCGGGGTCCAGCTATTAGAGGATTCATCGGATGAAGATGACGGGCCGGTGATGAGGCGAATATACTCTCGTCAGCCGGAGGGCCACTTCACTGTGCGCCGGCAAGCCTACGGGGAGTAGACAGGCAAACTCCCTGGGGTACGGGGAGTAGACAGGCAAACTCCCTGGTGAAGAAAACACCATATCAAATTGAACCAACTGTTCTTTTCAGAACAAACCAAATACTTCCGAAAGAGGAAGCTTTTTTAACTTGAGCACATCAATTAAAAGCACAGATGTCCCACATTTCCCTCTTTCTTAGCAAACTACAGCATCCAAAAATACAACCCCTGGCCACTATCAACCGTTCTTGTGAGAACGAATCTCTTTTATATATACACAGGATTTATTTTTCTTTTTTCTCTATCCCCCAAATTAATTTAATATTACATAGTCCGAGAGTATAACGGACTTTAAAATTTTTAAACCCCGGTATGAGGAAAATTTATTTTCATAAGCGTGGGGAATTTATTAAATTAATTTAATCTTACACAGTCCGCGGGTATAACGGACTTTATAAATTTTTTAAACCTCGGTATGAGAGCAAAATTTATTTGAACGAACACAGGGCTGTGATTCTCGTGTTAATTTTTTTGTGCTTTTGTTAGAAGTTCCCTTTCGGAAAACATGGGTGGTTTTTAAAAAAACCTTTGGAATCTGTAGTAAATATAGCCATTTACTCCGTTGATTGGGCCGATATCCTATCATCACAGACAGGACAGGTTACATATAGTAATTCACACTGTACGGGTTTGTTGTGGAACGGTATACAGGTGGATATTCCGGCTCGACGGTGAATGCAAATTTCACAAAGTCCCTGGTGTCCACATGGTCCGACCGCGTACTTTGCAAACGGGTTCGCACATTCAACGCAGTGGATATATAATGCGCTTTTTCGTTCGGTGTAGCATCCTAATGTTGAAGTTGTAATGGCCCAGACATAATTCGCGGCGTCGTGGTAGTGCATTTTTTTTTTGGATGTTATTTTCTTGATCTTCTCCCCTGTTATTCGGTTGGGTGTTGTAGCCTTTCTTTGTTTCCTCTGTTGTGGCCTAGTTGTGTTTTGTCTTGCATCGTCTACCCTCTTCAAATCTTGTTCTTCTTCTGTTTTTCTTGAGTCTTTTTTTTTCTCTGGTGTAGCCTCTTGTACCGTGTTGTCGTCCTGTTTCAACAGCGTTGCTAGCAGGCTGTCAATCTCGTCCATTTTTTCGGCTGGATTAACATCGGATGGGGCTGCAAGGTCGTCTAAGTGACTCGTTGTTTCTGCAGGATCTTGGTCTGTAGTAGTAATAGTTGCAGGATTGTTCCGGGGTGGTGAAGGTAGAAATATTTCCTTCATGATTTCCGCTATCCAGGGGTCGTCTTCTTCCAAATTAATCATACCGGGCAGGAGTTGATTCTCATCATTTGGGAACAAGTCTGCTGTATCAATACTCATGATTTCAGGGCAGAGTAGTGGCTCCATGACTGGGTCCTCAAGTGTGAATAATTAAAAAATTCTGAGAGCTATTTATAGTGTAAAAGACGCGGACGTCAGCGACAACACTCTAGCTATAGGCTATATTTTTTTTTACGACAAAATATCTGTGTTTGTTTTCCAATTTTAAACAGCTTGTCATTTTACAATAATTGTGAACACACCTATATTTTTATTGCAAGTTGAACTGCGGCAATTGAGTGTATAGTATTAAATTTTTTTAACAGTCTAACGTTACAATAGGCGGTTATTTATTAATTTTAGTGATTTTTAAACCCGTAAGGTTCGTGTAAAGTTGTATGAAAAACCCAGGTACATGGAAAATAAATTGATTTTCCTGGTTAAAAAAATTACGTGTAAACTATGGGTTAGTCTTATAATAGTGCCCTAAAAATTATAAGGATTTATCGAAAAAATAATAGGTAATTTTTAATGCTTGGACAATGGTGACACAGCTCTATACAGTAGATCAATCTATCTTACACTCACGCCGTCCGATTTTGTACTGACTCACACCGGCCGCCATTTTGAAACGCACCTGCTACCAACAAGCCACCATTTTGGCAAAAATCCAAAGACCTCATTTGCATATTTTCAGAGAATAACAGGCCGCCATCTTGAAACCGACCACCCCTAACCTACAAAAAACAGGCCGACATCTTGAAAATATGCAAATGAAGGCTGGGGATCGGGAAAGTGGAATGCTGGGGATCGGAAAAGTGAAATTGACCTTGACCACCATCTTGAAAACCAACCACCCCTAACATACAAAAAACAAGCCGCCATCTTGAAACACACACACACAGCCGACTATAAATAACGTGTATGTTCACATTTATTAACAACTACACATCATGAGTTTAAGACGACGAGCCTTGTTCACCCATCAACCTAGAGATCCAAGGAATAGGGGTACAGAAGAACATAGCGAGATAATTACCCGGGAAGAAGATGGCGGAATCACTATTATCTCCAGTTTTCAACGCGTTCTTGAAGATGAAACGACGTTAATAAGTACAGAAGAAGAAGAACTCGGGCGAAGTGAACAAGACAACAACAACAGAATGGAGGAGGACATACAACAAGAAGATAACCAGGACGACACCCGTGATAGAGAACTAGCCAGTGTATGGTTAACTACTAGACCTCCATCAACGACAACAACCACCTCGACTGCAGACACTGGAAGTATAACCACTTCGGCTGAAACAAGAGTACGATGCCGACACACAGATGAGATATCACGCCTCAACGAACAAATTATCGACATGAGGGGAGCGATGTTGGGAATGGAGACCACAATGACGGGAATGGAAGAGGAAATTGCCAGACAAAAGAAACTACGACATAATGAAGAAAAAATAAAACAATGTAGTATCTGCACGAATGAAGAAAGCTTATACGCGGTTCTACCCTGTGGACATCTGTGTATGTGCAAGGATTGCTGGATCCAACTGACGTGTGAAGGAGCCCTATGCCGATGCGTTGACGCCGGAGAGGTGCATTTCAAGATAAGATGTCCCATATGTAGAAAACATGTAGGAGGCGTGAAGCGAATATACCGCGCTTAAGTGTGTCGTATCACACTATCAAAGGCCCTTTTCAGGGCCAACCCATCTTTCCGAAAGAGAAACTTCTTTCATAAGCACACCAACTTAACATCAGCTCCAATCATGCTTTTTTTCCCCAAAAAAAATTTTTTCAAAAAAAATTTTTTTTTTCAAAACAAAAACAAAAAAAATGTGAAGTAAAACCCGTCCTTCGGATGGAAAAGTTGTTTTGAATTGTAAACAAAAATTTTATTTTGAGGTAGAGGGTCGAGTGAGGTATCATATTGAAGCTGACGTGAAATGCTTCACATTGATGCCTCACTCGACCCCATTGGACCACTAGGGGCGCCCCTAACGCCAAAAAGGCTATTTTGAAGAACGATAGCAAAACCTGGTGTACGATGATTATTTTTATTTTGGAGGTAGTGGGTCGAGTGAGGTATCAAATTGAAGCTGACGTGAAATGCTTCACAATGATACCTCACTCGACCCCATTGGTCCACTAGGAGCGCCTCTAACCCAAAAAAAGGGTATTTTGAAGATTGAAGATTGAGATCAAAAAGATCAAAAGATCAAAAATAGCCTTTTTGAGGTTAGAGACTTCCCTAATGCACCAATCGGGTCGAGTGAGGTATTAAATTGAAGGTGACGTGAAGGAGCATCTGATAGACTGGGTGTGGGCTTGAATTAGGGTAATTCTGCGCATGCGCGAAGATAATATGAAAAATATCAATCTTCAAAAATAGCCTGTTTGAGGTTAGAGGCGTCCCTAATGGTGCAATCGGGTCGAATGAGGTATCAAATTGAAGGTAACGTGAAGGCGCATCTGATAGACTGGGTGTGGGTTGAACTATCAGCATTCTGCGCATGCGTAATCTTCAAAACACCTTTTTTTGGGTTAGAGGCGCCCCTAGTGGTCCAATGGGGTCGAGTGAGGTATCAATCTGAAGCATTTCACGTCAGCTTCAATTTGACACCTCACTCGACCCACTACCTGCAAAATAAAAATAATCCTCGTACACCAGGTTTTGCTATCGAACTGCAAAATAACCTTTTTGGCGTTAGGGGCGCCCCTAGTGGCCCGATGGAGCCGAGTGAGGTATCAATGTGAAGGTGAGATGAAGGGCCATCTGATGGACTGGTGTGGGTTGAACTATCAGCATTCTGCGCATGCGCAAGAATGGAAATAGACGTTTTTGGAGCTATTTGACTATTAAAAAAGGAAAAAAGAACACATTTTTTTAATTTTCTACTATTTTTTTATTAACACACAATGAACGTATTCACAATTGAATTTAATACCAATTATATGTAAGTATTGAATTTTAAATACAATTAACAGTGAAAAAAAAAACTCTGAATTTTTGTAATACAATGTCTCCAGATCAATACATGTTTTCCTTGTTCTCAATAGTTCTTCAACAAGACTTGTTTGAATTCATCATCATCTTTCTGTCCTTGGTGGGTATAGATGTACGTCACAACCTCTTCACGTGGAATTTTGGAAGGACAAGCCGCTACCACTGCCAGGGTAATTTCCATCTCGGTCACAGCCTGTAGTGCTTCAGTGAGGTCCGCGTATGAGGCCACCAGAGTGTTCAGGTGAGGTCTGATGAGCTGCAGGACTGTCTCGATGTACTTCTCAGCTATATAGGTCGACACCTGGTAGGTGAGAGTTTGCCTAATTGTACTGGCAAGACTCTGCAACTCCCGCCACGCAGTTAATTTCAATGTGACACCTTGAGGACAAGCCACCAGCTCTTGCGTATCTAAGCGTTTTCGCCATTTTCGAATATGTACGAGGAGCTGGTCATTGAAATAAGCACAACTCACATAGATGTCGTCAGCCACATGTAATTTCGCTTCGTCATTTCCCTGGTCACGAATAATCGCATCGATGGCGTAATCAAGGGCCTCCAGTTTTTGCCAGGTGTCCAAATTCAGGGTAATATGTTTACCAGGTCTGTCATTAAAACCCGCTGAATTAAAATGCACTTCTTCGTCTTTGACACTCACCGTCAAATAAGGTGAAAGCTCCCAAATGTCCTTGTGGGCTGTCTGGTGAGCCGCTTCGATCAGATTGTTGATCTCCTGGACAGACATAGGAAGTTGTTGTTTCACAGGCACTTGCTGGGGTACTACGACTGGCGCCTCAATCACTGGTATTACTAACGGTGTTAAACGGGGACGTTTGGGGCGGCCAGCGCGTTTAGCAGATGTAGTACTCTCTGGGGTAGTGTGCGTACGTTTGCTGGCTGTACGGGTAGTGTCCATCACTAAGATCTCTTCATCTTGTATAACGTCGTCGTCGGCTTCAAGTAAATGTGCTAGTTCAGCATTTCCCGTGATATTCAACGCCTCCACGAAGGCTAGAAATCCATAGTAGGTAAATTGCCGTACCTCATGGATGAGGGCTGTGTTTTGGGCTGAAGGGTTTTTCCCCGCCATGATTTCTTCGACACTCTGTTCCAGGAGTATGTCTTCCTCCGCCATAAGGAAATCACATAATTCATCCACATGCTTCATCTCATCCATGAAACGAAGACGGTGCTTGTCAAGCCTCGCTAAAAATAATGATGATGACGTCATGACTATAGCTGGGTGGCTGGCTGGGTAGCTAGAGGTGAAGCAAGCAGGCAGGCTGACAGAGAGAGACAGGCAGGCTGGTCAAGTCAAGTAAGTCACAGTGGTAAGCAGAGTAATGCATTGAATACTGACCTTTCCCTAAAAAATGGACTCCTTTTATAGCCCATTGAACCTCATTTGCATATTTTCAGCGGATCACAGGCCGCTATCTTGAAAACGACCATCCCTCACACACAAAAAACAAGCCGCCATCTTGAACACGACCACCCCTAACACACACACAAACAAAACCCAGAGACCTCATTTGCATATTTTCAGGGACAACAAGGCCGCCATCTTGAAACCGACCACCCCTAACCTACAAAAAACAGGCCGCCATCTTGAAAACAGTGGGGAAAAACCCAGAGACCTCATTTGCATATTTTCAGGGGGGCAACAGGCCGCCATCTTGAAACCGACCACCCCTAACCTACAAAAAAAGGCCGCCATCTTGAAAATATGCAAATGAGGAAGAGCGAAACAAGTGCAATTGACCGCCCTACAAAAACAGGCCGCCATCTTGAATCCGACCACCCCTAACCTAGAAAAAACAGGCCGCCATCTTGAAAATATGCAAATGAAGGGTGAAACAAGTGCACGTGTCCGCACCTACAAAAACAGGCCGCCATCTTGAAACCGACCACCCCTAACCTAGAAAAAACAGGCCGCCATCTTGAAAATATGCAAATGAAGGGTCAAACAAGTGCAATTGGCCGCCATCTTGAAGCCGACCACCCCTAACCTAGAAAAAACAAGCCGCCATCTTGAATATACCCAATGCACCGAATGACCTCATTTGCATAAAACTCATTAACATAAACTCACGCATGCGCACACACATAGCCACGCCCACAAAATAATTTCTGCGCATGCGCAGTGAAGCCAATTGGCCCTTCAAGACTCTTTCCCTACTACTCATGGGCTACAAGTTGGAGTCATCAGTCCCTACATCGGACGCTAGGGGGCGCTACTACGAATGACCGTTTACATGCCGGTCTGAATAGCGGTCTGACCTATCTGAATAGCGGTCTGGCCTATTTAAATAGCGGTCTAGCTTGTCAGAGTCGAAAATATAAATGCTTGGAACTTTAAAATAGGCATGTCGAGAGAGCATGCCATCAGCTAAAAGATGGAGTCTTCAGTTCCTTTACTGGGCGCCAGGGGGCGCTACTATGAATGACCGTTTACATGCCGGTCTAAATAGCGGTCTGTCCAATCTGAATAGAGGTCTAGATCGCCAGAGACAATAATATAAACACTTCGAACTTATAAATAGGTATAATGAGAGAGTATTTCATTGGTTACAAGTTGGAGTCATCAGTCCCTACATCGGACGCTAGGGGGCGCTACTACGAATGGCCGTTTACATTCCAGTCTGAATAGCGGTCTAGATCGCCAGAGACAATAATATATACACTTCGAACTTATAAATAGGTATAATGAGAGAGCGTTTCATTGACTACAAGTTGGAGTCATCAGTCCCTACATCGGACGCTAGGGGGCGCTACTACGAATGACCGTTTACATGCCGGTCTGAATAGCGATCTGACCTATCTGAATAGCGGTCTGGCCTATCTAAATAGCGGTCTAGCTTGTCAGAGCCGAAAATATAAATGCTTGGAACTTAAAAATAGGCATGTCGAGAGAGCATGTCATCGGCTAAAATATGGAGTCTTTAGTTCCCATATCGGTCTCCAGGGGGAGCTAATATGGATGACCGTTTACATGTCGGTCTGAATAGCGGTCTGTCCTATCTGAATAGCGGTCTAGATCGCCAGAGACAGTAATATAAACAATTCGAACTGATAAATAGGTATATTGAGAGAGTATTTCATTGGCTACAAGTTGGAGTCTTCAGTCCCTACATCGGACGCTAGGGGGCGCTACTACGAATGGCCATTTACATGCTGGTCTGAATAACGGTCTGACATATCTAAATAGCGGTCTTGATCGCCAGAGACAGAAATATATACAGTTCGAACTTAGAAATAGGTATAATGATAGAGCATTTCATGGGCTACAAGTTGGAGTCATCAGTCCCTATATCGGACGCTAGGGGGCGCTACAATGAGTAACCGTTTACATGTCGGTCTGAATAGCGGTCTGTCCTATCTGAATAGCGGTTTAGATCGCCAGAGACAATAGTATAAACACTTCGCACTTATAAATAGGTATAATGAGAGAGTATTTCATGGGCTACAAGTTGGAGTCATCAGTCCCTACATCGGACGCTAGGGGGCGCTAGTACGAATGACCGTTTACATGCCGGCCTGAATAGCGGTCTGACCTATCTGAATAGCGGTCTGGCCTATCTGAATAGCGGTCTAGCTTGTCAGAGCCGAAAATATAAATGATTGGAACTTAAAAATAGGCATGTCGAGAGAGCATGCCATTGGCTAAAAGATGGAGACTTTAGTTCCTTTATCGGGCACCAAGGGGGCGCTACTATGAATGACCGTTTACATGTCGGTCTGAATAGCGGTCTGTCCTATCTGAATAGCGGTCTAGATCGCCAGAGACAATAATATAACCACTTCGAACTTATAAATAGGTATAATGAGAGAGTATTTCATTGGCTACAAGTTGGAGTCTTCAGTCCCTACATCGGACGCTAGGGGGCGCTACTACGAATGACCGTGTACATGCCGGTCTGTATAGCGGTCTGGCATATCTGAATAGCGGTCTAGATCGCCAGAGACAATAATATATACACTTCGAACTTATAAATAGGTACAATGAGAGAGCATTTCATCGGCTACAAGTTGGAGTCATCAGTCCCTACATCGGACGCTAGGGGGCGCTACTACGAATGACCGTTTACATGCCTGTCTGAATAGCGGTCTGATCTATCTGAATAGCGGTCTGGCCTATCGGAATTGCGGTCTAGCTTGTCAGAGCCGAAAATATAAAGGCTTTGAACTTAAAAATAGGCATGTCGAGAGAGCATGCCATCGGCTAAAAGATGGAGTCTTCAGTTTCTTTTATTGGGCGCCAGGGGGCGCTACTATGAATGACCGTTTACATGTCGGTCTGAATAGCGGGCTGTCTTATCTGAATAGCGGTCTAGATCGACAGAGACAATCATATAAACAATTCGAACTTATAAATAGGTATATTGGGAGAGTATTTCATTGGCTACATGTTGGAGTCTTCAGTCCCTACATCGGACGCTAGGGGGCGCTACTACGAATGGTCGTTTACATGCCCATCTGAATAACGGTCTGGCATATCTCAATAGCGGTCTAGATCGCCAGAGACAATAATATATACACTTCGGACTTATAAATAGGAATAATGATAGAGCATTTCATGGGCTACAAGTTGGAGTCATCAGCCCCTATATCGGACGCTAGGGGGCGCTAATATGAATAACCGTTTATATGTCGGTCTGAATAGCGGTCTGTCCTATCTGAATAGCGATCTAGATCGCCGGAGACAATAGCATAAACACTTCGAACTTATAAATAGGTATAATGAGAGAGTATTTCATTGGCTACAAGTTGAAGTCTTCAGTCGCTACATCGGACGCTAGGGGGCGCTACTATGAATGACCGTTTACATGCCGTTCTGAATAGCGGTCTGACCTATCTGAATAGCCGTCCGTCCTATCTGAATAGCGGTCTAGATCGCCAGAGACAATAATATATACACTTCGAACTTATAAATAGGTATAATGAGAGAGTATTTCATGGGCTACAAGTTGGAGTCATCAGTCCCTACATCGGACGCTAGGGCGCGCTACTCCGAATGACCGTTTACATGCCGGTCTGAATAGCGGTCTGACCTATCTGAATAGCGGTCTGGCCTATCTGAATAGCGGTCTAGTTCGCCAGAGACAATAGTAAAAACACTTCGAACTTATAAATAGGTATAATGAGAGAGTATTTCATTGGCTACAAGTTGGAGTCTTCAGTCCCTACATCGGACGCTAGGGGGCGCTACTATGAATGACCGTTCACATGCCGGTCTGAATAGCGGTCTGGGATATCTGAATAGCGGTCTAGATCGCCAGAGACAATAGTATATACACTTCGAACTTATAAATAGGTATAGTGATAGAGTGTTTCATGGGCTACAAGTTGGAGACACCAGTCCCTACATAGGACGCTAGGGGGCGCTACTACGATTGACCGTTTACATGCCGCTCTGAATAGCGGTCTGACCTATCTGAGTAGCCGTCTGGCCTACCTGAATAGCGGTCTAGCTTGTCGTAGCCGAAAATATAAATGCTTGGAACTTAAAAATAGGCATGTCGAGAGGGCATGCCATCGGCTAAAAGATGGAGCCTTCAGTTCCTTTATCGGGCGCCAGGAGGCGCTACTACGAATGACCGTTTACATGTCGGTCTGAATAGCGGTCTCTCCTATCTGAATAGCGATCTAGATCACCAGAGACAATAATATAAACACTTCGAACTTATAAATAGGTAAAATGAGAGAGCATTTCATTGGCTACAAGCTGGAGTCTTCAGTCCCTACATCGGAAGCTAGGGGGCGCTACTACGAATGACCGTTTACATGCCGGTCTGAGTAGCGGTCTGGCATATTTGAATAGCGGTCTAGATCGCCAGAGACAATAATATAAACACTTCGAACTTATAAATAAGTATAGTGAGAGAGTATTTCATTGGCTACAAGTTGGAGTCATCAGTCCCTACATCGGACGCTAGGGCGCGCTACTCCGAATGACCGTTTACATGCCGGTCTGAATAGCGGTCTGACCTATCTGAATAGCGGTCTGGCCTATCTGAATAGAGGTCTTGATCGCCAGAGACAATATATACACGTCGAACTTATAAATCGGTATAATGAGAGAGCATTTCATGGGCTACAAGTTAGAGTCATCAGTCCCTATATCGGACGCTAGGGGGCGCTACTATGAATGTCCGTTTACATGTCGGTCTGAATAGCGGTCTGTCCTATCTGAAGAGCGGTCTGGCCTATCTGAATAGCGGTCTAGCTTGCCAGAACCGAAAATATAAATGCCTGGAACTTGAAAATAGGCACGTTGAGAGTGTATGTCACTGGCTACAAGATGGAGTCTTCAGTTAATGGTGTGAAGTGAGTTTGATATTGGATATTGGATTTTGGTCATCCGGCTTTCACAGGTTCGGTTTACAAAGGTTAAATATTCAAAAATATTCGTTGGATATTCGTTGGATATTCGAAGAATATTAGTTTGATATTGGACATTCAATGGATTTTCGACATATGAAATGCCGATTCGTCTCGTATCTAAAGAAAACCCGGTTTCACCCAATTTTGCTCATTTTAGTCATTTATCTTGCCTGCCGAAGTTGTGGGATGAAGAGGAATGTATACAAATCCTACTTATCACCGATGTTGCCCAATATTAAAGTCATTTCGCTTACAGAGATTGTGCAGGGGGTATACATTTCCGACTAGGGCCTGGTTTGACTGTGAACTACCCTGAAAAATACATATATCCAGCTATACTGCAAAGGTAATTTGAAGTAGACGCCTTTGTGTTTTTTTTTATATTCTATCTCGAAACAGTAAAAAATATTAAAAGAAACGATATATTATGCAGAGAGGTATAATTGATGGACTTTTCGTCTAAACTAAGCTGAGCGCCGCTCTGATTTTGCTCTATTCTAAAAGACCGTGTACGTAGCTACACCATACCATTAATTTCAGAGCGGCCCGCGGGTTTTTTTTTATATAAATTTTTAGCCTATAAAATAAGTTTAAAATAATAACGAGTTGTATAATTTCTGCACTTTTTTAAATAAAGCGGCGCGCCGCTGTGTATCTACACTATTCTGAACAAGCCCGAAAAGAGCTATACCATACCATTAATTTTAGGGCGGCACACGGCTTTGTTTTTTATATACTATATAGAAAAAGTAAAAAATATGAAAAAACGATACATTATGAAGAGAGGTATAATTGATGGACTTTTCGTCTAAACTAAGCTGCGCACCGCTCTGAATTTACGCTATTCTGAAAGACCGTGTACATACATGTAGCTACAGGGCGGCGCGCGGTTTTGTTTCTTGTTATTTACTATCACGAAACAGTAAGAAAAATGAAAAAAAGATATTCTATGAAGAGCGGTATAATTGATGGACTTTTCGTCTAGACTAAGCTGCGCACCGGTTTGATTTTATCCTATTCTGAAAGACCATGTATGTAGCTAAAGCATACCAGTAATTTCAGAGCGGAGCGCGGTTTTGTTTTTGATATATAAATTTTAAACTTTCAAAATGAATAATGAGTTGTGTAATTTATCGAATTTTCTTTAAACCTAAGCGGCGTGCCGCTGTGGATCTACACTATTCTGAACAAGGCTGCATACAGCTATTCCATGCCATTAATTTTAGGGCGGCGCGCGGCTTTGTTTTTTATATTCCATCTCGAAACTGTAAAAAAATAAGAAAAAAGATATATGCAGAGAGGTATAATTGGTGGACTTTTCGTCTAAACTATGCTGCGCGCCGCTCTGATTTTACCCTTTTTCCTGAAAGACCATGTACGTAGCTACAGCATACCATTAATTTCAGAGCGGAGCGCGATCTTATTTTTTATATATAAATTTTCAACCTTTAAAATAAATTTAAAAAATAATGGTTTGTGTTATAGCTCGAATTTTCTTCAATACTAAGCGGAGCGCCGCTGTAGATCTACGCTATTCTGAACAAGCATGTATACAGCTACACCATACCATTAATTTCAGGGCGGCGCGCGGCTTAGTTTTTTTATATGCTATCTCGAAACAGTAAAAAATATGAAAACAGATATATTATGAATTATGTAGAGGGGAATAATTGATAGACTTTTCGTCTAAACTTAGCTGCGCGCCGCTCTGATTTTACTCTATTCTGAAAGACTGTGTACGTAGCTACACCATACCGTTAATTTCAAGGCGGCACGCGGCTTTTTTTGTATAAATTTTTATCCGTAAAATAAATATAAAAAAAATAACGAGTGGTGGTATGATTTCTGGACAAACCTGTATACAGCTACACCATACCATTAATTTCATGGCGGCGCGCGGCTTTGCTTTTTTTATACACTATCTCGAAACATTGAACAATATGAAAAAATATATTATGTAGTGGGGTAAAATTGATAGACTTTTTGTCTAAACTTAACTGCGCGCCCCTCTGATTTTACTCTATTCTGAAAGACTGTGTACGTAGCTACATCATACCATTAATTTCAAGGCGGCACGCGGCTTTGTTTTTATATATAAATTTTTAACCTTTAAAATAAATTAAAAACAATAATGAGTTGTGGTATAATTTCTCGACTTTTTCTTAAAATAAAGCAGCGCGTCGCTGTGGATCTACACTATTCTGAACAAGTCTGTATACAGCTACACCATGCCATTAATTTTAGGACGGCGCGCGGCTTTGTTTTTTTTGTATACCATCTAGAAACATTAAACGATATGAAAAATAAATATTATGTAGAGGGGTATAATTGATAGACTTTTCCTCTAAACTAAGCTGCGCGCCGCTCTGATTTTACCCTATTATGAAAGACCGTGTACTTAGCTACAGCATACTCGTAATTTCAGGGCGGCGCGCGGCTTTGTTTTTTTTTTACATACATTTTTAACCTTTAAAATAAATTAAAAAGAAATAATGAGTGGTGGTTTGATTTCTCGACTTTTCTTTAAAACAATGCCGCGCGCCGCTGTGGATCTACACTATATAGATCTGCACCAGACCATTAATTTCAGGGCGGCGCGCGGCTTTGTTTTTTTATACACTATCTCGAAACATTAAACAATATGAAAAGACATATATTATGTAGAATAATTGATATACTTTTCGTCTAAACTAAGCTGCGCGGCGCTCTGATTTAACTTTATTCTAAAACACCGTGTACGTAGCTACACCATACCATTTATTTCAGAGCGGAGCTCGGCATTGTGTTTTTTATGTAACTTTTCAACCTTTAAAAAAATTTGAAAAAATAATGAGTTGTGGTATAATTTCTCGCCTTTTCTTTCAAATAAGCAGCGCGCCGCTGTGGATCTACACTATTCTAAACAAGCCTGTATACAGCTACACCATACCACTAGTTTCAGGGCGGCGCGCGGCTTTGTTTTTTTATATACTATCTCGAAACATTAAACAATATGAAAACTAAAAAATTTATGTAGAGGGGTATAATTGATGGACTTTTCTTCTAAACTAAGCTGCGCGCCGCCCTAATTTCACTCTATTCTGAAAGACCGTGTACGTAGCTACACCATACCACTGATTTCAGGGCGGCGCGCTGCTTTGTTCTTTGTATGCAAATTTTCAGCCTTCAAAATAAATTTTAAAAAATAATGAGTGGTGGTATAATTTCTCGACTTTTCTTTAAAATAAAGCTGCACGCTGCTGTGGATCTACACTATTCTAAACAAGCCTGTATACAGCTACATCATACCATTAATTTCAGGGCTGTGCGCGGCTTTGTTTTTTTTTTATATGATATCTCGAAACATTAAACAATATGAAAAAAGATATATTATGTAGAATGGTATAATTGATAGACTTTTCGTCTAAACTAAACTGCGCGCCGATCTGATTGTACTCTATTCTGATAGACCGTGTACGTAGCTACACCATACTATTGATTTCAGGGCGTCGCGTGGCTTTGTTTTTTATATATACTTCTAACCTGTAAAATAAATTAAAAAGAAATAATGAGTGGTGGTATAATTTCTCGACTTTTCTATAAAATAAAGCGGCGCGCCGCTGTGGATCTACACTATTCTGAACAAGACTGTATACAGCTACACCATACCATTAATTTCAGGGCGGCGCGCAGCTTGTTTTTTATTATATGCCATCTCGAAACATTAAACAATATGAAAAAAATATATATTATGTAGAAGGGTATAATTGATAGACTTTTCGTCTAAACTAAGCTTCGCGCTGCTCTGATTTTACTCTGTTCTGATAGACCGTGTACGTAGCTACACCATACTATTAATTGCAGGGCGGCGCGCGGCTTTGTTTTTTTTATATATACATTTTTAACCTTTGAAATCAATTAAAAAGAAATAATGAGCTGTGGTATAATTTCTCGACTTTTCTTTAAAATAATGCGGCACGCCGCTGTGGATCTACACTATTCTGAACAAGCCTGTATACAGCTACACCATACCGTTAATTTCAGAACAGCGCTCGGCTTTGTGTTTTGAGAAAAAATATATTAAGTAGTTGGGTATAATTGATAGACTTTTCGTCTAAACTAAGCTGCGCGCCGCTCTGATTCTACTCTATTCTGAAAGACCGTGTACGCAGCTACACCATACTAATAATTTCAGGGCGGCGCGCGGCTTTGTTTTTTTTTATATAAAAATTTTTAACCTTTAAAATAAATTACAAAGAAATTCAAAATAAAGCGGCGTGCCGATGTGGATCTACACCATTCTAAACAAGCTTGTATACAGCTACACCATGCCATTAATTTTAGGACGGCGCGCGGCTTTGTTTTTTTATATACTATCTCGAAATATTAAACAATAAAAAAAAGATATATTATGCCATTAAATTCAAGGCGGCGCGCTGCTTTGTTTTTTTTTATATAAATTTTTAACCATTAACCATATCTGGCCTCGGCGAATTGGGATGTACCGCAGCCGGGGGGGGGGGGGCGGAAAGTGCCCCCCCCTATATATTTTCGCTATCGCTAAGGCTAGAGGGCTGAAACTTACCACATTATATCTTTGGGTCAGCTCTAGAAGAAAATGTAAAAAAATCCAAGATGGCCACCATGATGATGCCACTGTGACGTCATTTTCAAAAAGAACATTTTTGGACGATTTTTCGATCAAAATCTTCGAATTTTTTATTTTTGTTTTTTCTTCGCAAAAAACTGCATGATAAATTAGTAAATAATAATCTGATATGAAATAAAATAATCTTTACCCATTTTTCCGTACAGAAAAGCAAAAAAATTGAAGAAATATGATGAAAACATCACTTTTTCTGGTACCCACATGGCCGCCATGTTGAATTTACTCATGATCCTCTGCTCGGGTGGTCATGCAAATAGGCTCAAAATGACCCCAATATGATAATATAAAAGTCACGAAGTTTCAGCTTTCATTTTTTTTTGTGGTTCCGGAGATAGGAGCAAAAAACCAACAGGGAGCGAAAATTGCCCCCCCCCCCAGGCCAGATAGGGTTTAAGGTCATTCATAGTAGCGCCCCCTGGCGCTCGATATAGGAACTGTAGACCCCATTTTTTAGCTCTTGACACACTCTTCCATTATGCCTATTTACAAACTCGAGGTGTTTATATTATCGGCACTGGCAAGGTATACCGCTATTCAGATCTGTCAGACCGCTATTCAGAGCGACATATTAACCCGCAGGCGGGGAGGGGGGGGGGCGGAGTGCCCCTCTATATATTTTTGCTATCGCTAAAGCTACAGGGCTGAAAATTACCATACTATATCATTGGGTCAAGCTCTACAAGAAAATGTCAAAAATCCAAGATGGCCGTCATGATGACGTCACTGTGACGTCAGTTTCAAAAACTTTTTTTGGTCAGAATTTTCGAATTTTTTATTTTTGTTTTTTTCTTCGTAAAAGCTGCACGATAAATTAGTAAATAATAATCTCTTAGGAAATAAAATAGATTCTACCCACTTTTCCGTACAGAAAAGCAATAATTTTGAAGAAATGTGACGAAAATATCACTTTTCTGGTACCCCACATGGCCGGCATTTCGAATTTACCCATGATCCTCTGCTCGGGTGGTCACGCAATTAGGCTCAAAATGACCCCAATATGATAATCTAAAAGTCACGAATTTTCAGCTCTCAAGTTTTTGTCGTACCGGAGATAGGAGCAAAAATCCAACAGGCCAGGAAAGTGCCCGCCTGCAGGCCAGGTAGGGTTGAAGGTCATTCATAGTAGCGCCCCCTGGCGCCCGATTTAGGAACTGCAGATTCCATCTTGTAGCCCATGAAATACTCTCTCATTATATCTATTTACAAGCTCGAGGTGTTCAAACTAATGGCCCTGGCAAGTTGGAACACTATTCGGATAGGTCAGGCCGCTTTTCAGACCGACGGTCATTCATAGTAGCGCCCCTTGGAGACCGGCAGAGGAAATGAAGACTCCATCTTGTAGACAGTGACATACTCTCTCAACATCAGGGGCGTCGTTAGGGGGGGGTCGTCCGGTGCGAACGACCCCCCCTTGGAGGCGCCATAAAAAAACAGAAGAAAAAGCAAAAAAAAAAGCAAAAAACAAAAAACGAAAACAAAAACAAAAACAAAACAAAAAAAGCAAAAGGGAAAAGAAAGAAATAAAAAATGTCCGTCTCCAGGCACGTAAGCATGTTCCGTTCCAGTAGTGACGCGTCAGTTCGCTCAACAATGGGTTTACCACGACTTTCCGTTTTATGGTAATAAAGTGGATTATGAAAGAGCTGTAGCTCTGTTCATGGACCCTTGGCGGATACTGCAGGGGAACCCTCGACGGATAAAGCAGGCGAATTTACTATTCAATTAATCATTAACACTAACTCGTGTGTCTTTTTTCCTTCTGCTCGATGCGTGTGGATTTGATAATGAAGCATCGGCAGCCTCGGTCTACCGTCGGCGAAGTGCAAAACGGGCAATAAACTGAAAGCTGTAAATGTATAAGCTTTGCTGAAGGCTAAACTACATTCGTGATACTTCATTTCCGGAAATATATCAGTTTAATTTTTTTTCTAGTCAGTATTTTACCATGGCCACGTTTTAATGAGTGATATTAGTTTCATTTTTCTAGTCAATATTTCACCATGGCCACGAGATATAATCCATGATACACAGTTTGATATTCTACACAATATTATTGTGATATTTTCAGCAAAAGTTTAATGTCCACAGTCATGAAATGACATATGGATCGGAAAGTGATCTGATGATGTTTAGTTTTAATCATTTTAATCATTTTTAGTTTTAATCATTTTAACATGGTTACAGTGGCGTCGGAAGCGGAGGGGCCAGCCCCTCACTTTTGATTTAGGGGGGGGGGCGAATATCTTTCTGGCCACCCACGCGGGTTTATGCGAAACAAATGTGAAAATAGAATCATAAATCTATATACATTGTGTTCCGATTTGTTTCCGGGAAAACGGGTAAAACGCATCTCCGGCAACCGGAGACCCCGGAGCTTGTAAAGGTATTAAATATAACTAAACAGTCAAATGGATTCAGGCATGAATTATGATTTTTTTCAATATCGATGAGTGCTTATAAATGCGAAACATACGTGAAAATAGAACCATAAATCTGCATACATTACGTTCGAATTTATTTCTGAGAAAACGCTTAGAACGCGTCTCTGGAGATCTGGAACTTCGGAGCTTCCGGGGCCTAAACGGCTCGTGGACCCTCGCCTGTTGGGCTGTGAGGATTCCTTGTTTTATCTTTGTGTGAATGAATCGTTTTGTATGTTTTAAATATAACTAGAACGTCAAATGGATGAAGGCATGAGGTGCGATGTTTTCAATATCGATGCATATGCTTATAATTGCGAAAAAAAATCGTGAAAATAGAATCATAAAAGTGCATGCAGTATGATCAGTTTTATGTCCGGAAAAACGTTCAGAACGCATCTCCGGCTATCTAGACCCTAGGCGGCCCCTGGACCCCCGCCTGTTGGACTGTGATAGTGGTCCCCCACTTTCAATTACGTTCCGACGCCACTGGGTTACCCTACGAGGTATATAGGCCCAAAGCGTTATTATTGTGTTTTCAAGATGACAAGAGAATAAAATATAATACTGATATTTGACAAATGACGTGTTAGTTTAATTGTTGGAAATCGCTCAGAATGCATCTCAGGCCATCTAAGGTCTCACAGCTGTATATAATATAACCCTAAATCTGCATACATTATGTTCAGATTTAATTCCGGGAAAACGCTTAGAACGCATCTCCGGCGCTCTAGGACCCCGGAGCTTCCGGGGCCTAGGCGGCCCCTGGACCCTCGCCTAAAGTGCTATGATAATCGACCCCCCTTTGAAAAATCCTAGCGACGCCCATGAACATGCCTATTTTTAAGTTCCAGGCATTTATATTTTCGGCTCTGGCAAGCTAGACCCCTATTCAGATAGGCCAGACCGCTATTCAGATATGCCAGATCGCTATTCAGACCGGAATGTAAACGGTCATTCGTAGTAGCGCCCCCTAGCGTTCGACGTTGAGACTGACGACTCCAACTTGTAGCCCATGAAATACTATCCCATTAAACATATTTATAAGTTCGAAGTGTTAATATCATTGTCTCTGGCGATCTAGACTGCTATTCAGATAGGACAGACCGCTATTCAGACCGACATGTAAACGGTCATTCAAAGTAGCGCCCCCTGGCGCTCGATAAAGGAACTGAAGACTCCATCTTTTAGCCGATGGCATGCTCTCTCGCCATGCCTAGTTTTAAGTTGTAAGCATTTATATTTTCGGCTCTGACAAGCTAGACCGCTATTCAGATAGGCCAGACCGCTATTCAGATAGGTCAGACCGCTATTCAGACCGGCATGTAAACGGTCATTCGTAGTAGCGCCCCCTAGCGTCCGATGTAGGGACTGATGACTCCAACTTGTAGCCAATGAAACGCTCTCTCAATATACCTATTTATAAGTTCGAATTGTTTATATTATTGTCTCTGGCGATCTAGACCGCTATTCAGATAGGACAGACCGCTATTCAGACCGACATGTACACGGTCATTCATAGTAGCGCCCACTGGCGCCCAGTAAAGGAACTGAAGACTCCATCTTTTAGCCGATGACATGGTCTCTCGACATGCCTATTTTTAAGTTCCAAGCATTTATATTTTCGGCTCTGACAAGCTAGACCGCTATTCAGATAGGCCAGACCGCTATTCAGATAGGTCAGACCGCTATTCAGACCGGCATATAAACGGTCATTCGTAGTAGCGCCCCCTAGCGTCCGATGTAGGGACTGATAACTAAAACTTGTGGCCAATGAAATGCTCTCTCATTAAACCTATTTATAAGTTCGAAGTGTATATATTATTGTCTCTGGCGATCTAGACCGCTATTCAGATATGTCAGACCGCTATTCAGACCGGCATGTAAACGGTCATTCATAGTAGCGCCCCCTAGCGTCCGATGTAGGAACTGAAGACTCCAACTTGTAGCCAATGAAATACTCTCTCATTATGCCTATTTATAAGTTCGAAGTGTTTATACTATTGTCTCTGGCGATCTAGACCGCTATTCAGATAGGACAGACCGCTATTCAGACCGACATGTAAACGGTTATTCATAGTAGCGCCCCCTAGCGTCCGATATAGGGACTGATGACTCCAACTTGTAGCCCATGAAATGCTCTATCATTATACCTATTTATAAGTTCGAATTTTTTATATTATTGTCTCTGGCGATCTAGACCGCTATTCAGATAGGACAGACCGCTATTCAGACCGACATGTAAACGGTCATTCATAGTAGCGCCCCCTGGCGCCCAGTAAAGGAACTGAAGACTCCATCTTTTAGCCGATGACATGCTCTCTCGACATGCCTATTTTTAAGTTCCAAGCATTTATATTTTCGGCTCTGACAAGCTAGACCGCTATTTAGATAGGCCAAACCGCTATTCAGATAGGTCAGATCCCTATTCAGACCGGCATGTAAACGGTCATTCGTAGTAGCGCCCCCTAGCGTCTGATGTAGGCACTGATGACTCCAACTTGTAGCCAATGAAACGCTCTCTCAATATGCCTATTTATAAGTTCGAAGTGTATATATTATTGTCTCTGGCGATCTAGACCGCTATTCAGATATTCAGATATGCCAGACCGCTATTCAGACCGGAATGTATACGACCATTCGTAGTAGCGCCCCCTAGCGTCCGATGTAGGGACTGATGACTCCAACTTGTAACCAATGAAATACTCTCTCATTATACCTATTTATAAGTTCGAAGTGTTTATATTATTGTCTCTGGCGATCTAGACCTCTATTCAGATTGGACAGACCGCTATTCAGACCGGCATGTAAACGGTCATTCATAGTAGCGTCCCCTGGCGCCCAGTAAAGGAACTGAAGACTCCATCTTTTAGCTGATGGCATGCTCTCTCGACATGCCTATTTTAAAGTTCCAAGCATTTATATTTTCGACTCTGACAAGCTAGACCGCTATTTAAATAGGCCAGACCGCTATTCAGATAGGTCAGACCGCTATTCAGACCGGCATGTAAACGGCCATTCGTAGTAGCGCCCCCTAGCGTCCGATGTAGGGATTGATGACTCCAACTTGTAGCACATGAAATACGCTCTCAGTATACCTATTTATAAGTTCGAAGTGTAAATATTATTGTCTTTGGCGATCTAGACCGCTATTCAGATATGCCAGACCGCTATTCAGACCGGCATGTAAACGGTCATTCGTAGTAGCGCCCCTAGCGTCCGATGTAGGGACTGAAGACTCCAACTTGTAGCCAATGAAATACTCTCTCATTACACCTATTTATAAGTTCGAAGTATTTATATTATTGTCTCTGGCGATCTAGACCGCTATTCAGATAGGACAGACCGCTATTCAGACCGACATGTAAACGGTCATTCATAGTAGCGCCCCCTGGCGACCGATCTGAAGACTCCATCTTCTAGCTCGTGATATACCATCTGAACAGTCCTATTTATAAGTTCGAAGCATTTGTATTATCGGATCTGGCAAGGTAGACCGCTATTCAGATAGGCCAGACCGCTATTCGGATAGCCAGAGACTCATAACAGCGCCCATAGCAGCGCCCCCTGGCGTCAGATATGGGATATGAATTTGAAAACATATGAAGCAGGACTTTCTCTCTTGCTGTGCAGAGTTTGGAGTTCAAAATACTCACAATAAAGAAAATACATATGTTTTTCTCCATGTCTGAGGAAATAATGACTGGTCCCCTCGAATAACGAACTGCGAACTGCGAACCGCGGTATAACTTTACGAACGTCACGCTGTTTAATATACGTGAGTTAAATTTAATCTTGACGGCGCCAGCAGATTTTGAAATATCCAACCGTTGTTCTTGCTGTGCAGTCAGATATTTAACATTTGTCCAATGTGGTATTTGTCCAATGTGTGACACGCTCCAATGTGGTATATCTTATTACATATATTATATTATATTATCAAAAAGAAAAACAAATGTGGTATATCTTCAGTATATTATAGTTACCTCTTGCCAAAAC
Organism: Hanleya hanleyi; assembly: GCA_036873755.1. NCBI lineage: Eukaryota > Metazoa > Mollusca > Polyplacophora > Lepidopleurida > Hanleyidae > Hanleya > Hanleya hanleyi. Next base: position 74,042 of record JAVTVY010044321.1, on the reverse strand, counting down.
CAGCTGATCGTTTACATTACTTGGTGTGACCGTCCTTGGGGTGTGACTGCCAGGCAAGACCATCTGTTTATTTGCTCTCTTGTCGATATTCTAAACTAAGGCACTCGCAATCTAATGGTTTATTAATTTCATATTCTAGAAGAATATTACATTACCGTCATGCAGAATACACCTGGTATATTTATCAATTATTGTCTGCTCCCGAGGGAACTATCAATGCTGAAAAATGAATGGCTCTAGAAACCAACCCAAGCCCACAAGTTTACTTAGTTCTATTGATTTGGTTTTGAAACAGAACTGCCATTTGCTCTCAAAAAAGTCTCAATATCTTGAATTTAACAAACCACAGAACGTTGAAAATTTACACACACACACGCACACAAATTTGGTTGTCATGATGAAATATACTGTTGAATATTTTAATAAACAGATGACTAAAAACGTGAACTTTGTCAATTTTGTTCACAAGACCTCACTTTTGAACACATTCAAAAAGATTTCTGAACAGCGAGATATAAAATGAGCTCTATTGGACATCTGTTTAAAATAATGTGCAAAATATCAATTTCAGCTAAAAGCTATGATAACATTAAGGCCTTTGTTCTGGCATCCATCCTTGCAACCTCACCTTGACAAGTATTTCTTTCCATTTATATAATATAAATATATTTGCACAAAATTTCTCGCCCATGTCGAAGTTGTATATTATGACAAGACACTGTTTTAATTAAAACCTCGCAAAACAGCATAACACCAAAGATATGATGGATAATTCTCAAAATTTAGAAAATCGTAATGAAATGACAAAGAATTTCGTGAAGCGATTTTCAGAAAATAAACACCATAACAGGCCAGGAAAACGATAAATAAAATGACTCGACTAAGTTTTGGAGGTCCTACGAGTGACATTATCCATTTCGCCTGAAGCACGTGGCCGTACATACATTTTCAACTCTGCATGTCATCACAAATGACCGTTGAAATCTCGTCATTTTGCCTCCGACGTCGCAACGAAATAAAGATAATTCAATAGAAAATAAATTGTAGCAGATATCAAATTCAAATTTTCCACAAATACACAGTAAGATACGTACTTTTCAGGCCATCTGTTGACATAGAGATCGAATTGAGCGCTTTCATTTCACACAGTTCAGAATGTGTTCGACCATGCTTCATTTCCAAACAAGGTGACCCATGACATGTCAATAATATTCATACGCCCAAATAGGCATGTCGAAAATATCGTCAATAACATGTATAAACATGAAAGAAGCATCGTACTTGAGTGAAATATGGTGATATTTAGCACCCAACATATTTATTTCGACAGTTTCATTGTAGAAAATAATTTCTGACAACCTCTCTGGAGATCTACTTTTCGAGTCGCCTTACTCTAATATTCTGTCGCCTGCTTCTCGAGAAATCGCGCGAGATTTGATATTTTGGTGAAACTGATGAAAAACAGATCATTCGTCTAATTACATCAAATATTGACAACATAGATAGTAGTATAGTAAATTTCGGTGAGTAGCCCTTCCATCTGAATGGTTCTGCATTCCGATCGCATGTTCTGAAAGTGTTTGTCGATGAGAATGGGTGAACATAAACAGAGCGTAGCTGAATGTCATTAACCCTCTGCACAACGTGCCGACAACAACAACAACACGAAACAACAACAACACGTTGAATGACTGTCTCATTCAGATGACTTTGATTGACAGGTGTTCAGTTTTTTGCGAAGGGTTAATGCATCGAAGCCGGAAAAAGTCCACCTGAGCAGGAAGAAATGTGAATCGCCATTTTTCCGAACAATTCAGTTTGCTTGACGAAGTGTAGCATTCTATTTTTCAACAACTTCAAGTAGGTCATTCTTGTTTGACCTCAACGAAGAGATGATTCAACTTTATTCGTGATTTAAACAGTCAATTTCAATTTCTTCAATTTCCAAATTTTACTTAAAAAAATCCACTACATTTTTTATCAATTTTGTTCCACGAAGTCATTTTTTCGAATTAGTTCAAAGAAATAGTCATATTTTCTTGTGTTTAATTGTTTCCTATCTTTCTGACATGAAATAATGCAACCTTGATAATTTAGTGCCTTTTTCAAAATTTCAACCTGACAAAGAAATGTCAAAATTCTCCATAGACATTACAAATATAACAGCATTTTGCACACTTGATAGTAAAAACACCTAACCTGCTCAAATAGAATTGCCCAGCCTTTGTGCTCCTGGTACCTGTTGTGGAGAAAGTCCCACTGTTCAGTCGCAGACAGGGTTGCATGGTATTGTAGGCTAAAGCATACACCCATGTTCATATGCAAATATTCTTCCAACGCCAAAGAACTGGGAAACACTGAAAGAATCAGTGCACTGGGCTTGTAAATGCAAGTCACTTGTAGAATCCAGATCCCAATTTTTACGCAAATACTCCAAGCTCCAAACAAAAGTTTCTGCCAGTCAAGATTGTCAGAGGCAGCCTGCCACTCATATACATTCGAAAGACATGTTTCGTGAATAGACCGCAGTCACTGCTTGATGCAATGACTTTGGTTTAAATGCTTATCTGACATGTATAATGAATATTCAACTCAAAAATACTTGTGGAGAATTTAAAAATGAATTTTCAATATATTTTCCATTATACTGTAAATTTTAAATAATTGGATTAGTTAATATATATATATATAAATGTGTTGCTTTCTTATATCTCTTCGACATGGGCGAAGCATTTCTTGGAAATATGTTTCAATATTGCTGTGCACATGAGAGCTCAAGCTTGTATATTTGTTATATTTTGAGTGCCTAATTGGGTGCTAGCACAAAGGCCTTAACTTTGCATACCTCATAGTGCCTATAGGAATATCTTTTTCAATCAAAATTGCATATTTTGAAAAGTGACAACAGGTATTCTTGGTAGTTCTTAAATGTCACTGAATTGAAATTATGAAGGAATTGATCAACAAAATGAATCGAAAACGATTTCAGTCTGATATAAGAATCAGATTTGCATTAATATTGTCCCAAGACCATTATGCTCGTATAAATTCTCAGCTTGCTGTGATATGTTAATTTCCAAATATTCATATATTTTGGATGGCGACAACAATCGTATGATACCACAACAATAACGCACAATAATGACCCTTAACTTCGTCTTGTCTAATTTAGACCCTACGTCGAGTGTGGGTTCGCCTCGCACGTCTTATATGATTGTGATTGAATCTGATAGTTTTCAGGAGCAAACTTAACCAACCAACGATGTCCGAAGGGATACTATAATACCTGGAGTCAATGGAATCAAGAAGACACAGAAACGAAGACGAAGCGACATACGAAGCGACATTTAGTTGAGTTTGTTCCAATTTTTCTACACGCTATGGTTATATTTCTTAATTTTGTGTTATCAGTCAACATGTTTAAGGTTAATTAAGCGCTCACTTCCAACGAAGTTGGAAGGCTGAGGATATTGCAACGATACCGTAGTAGTAGTAGTAGTAGTAGTAGTAAGAGAGCAAATTCCTGCTGGAAAATGAGGCTCAAAAAGTGAGTCTGCTGACGTCAAGGATGACCTCACATCCGTGTCAAATGTCAAAGGTCACATCCGGGTCAAAGGTCATGTGAAGGTCACTTCCGGTGACGTCCGGTCACGTTAACAAGACGGGACGTCCCCGTACATATAAGACCCCAGTGATCTCCGGGGAATGCATACGGATGGTCATTTTCAGGTAGGCCTGGGGTGGACAGTGTAGGTCCTTACTGGCGCAGTGGACAATGTTTAACCTAATGGGAACCCACGCATCGACATTTGCCGTATAGGGTGTGGCCTCTTGTTTTTCTCGTCTCACCACGTAGAAGACGATGGCGGAGGTTCCGAAGTCATTGATTGAAATCTGCTGAAAAGTTCGCATTGCGCATGCGCATTGGGCAGGCAGATCGAGGTGGTCGTTTTGGGGTCTGGGTGGGCCCATATTGGGTTGAGTGGGGTGTCATCGTGAAGTTCTCGTGGGGGAGCATCCGACTGGATGCGTGTACCGTGAAACTGATGTCATTCCGCGCATGCACAGTAAAAAAGGGGCATGGGAATGGACGTTTTGGGGTCAAGGTGGGCCACTATTGGTCCAAATGGGCCGTGGGAGGTATCAAAGTGAAGCGCTCCTCCAGGGCGATCATGTCATGGGTGGGTGCATGTAAAATTAGGATTGAGTTTGAACATATATAAAATCCGGATACATGGACTTTACCCCTAAAATAGGGAAAACCCTTATCAACCAGGTCTAGATGGGCTAATGTGGTTTCCCACCCGACCAGGGCCTGTCGATAGAGGCAGGGTTTGTTAGCGGGTGCATGTAAAATTAGAATTGGGTTTGAACATATTAAAGGCGGAACACGGACTTGACGCAAAATAGGGAAAACCCCTATCAACCAGGTCTACAGGGACTAATATCGGTCCTCGGCGGATCGGAGCCTGCTGAGAAAGGCAGGGTGAGTTAGTGGGTGTATATAAAGTTAGGATTGCGTTTGACATATAAAAAGAAGAACACGGACTTTACTACTAAACCCTGGAGAACCATTGAGAGAAGTGAGTATGGTGGTATCTGCAGGGTTGCATGTAAAATTAGGATTTGTCCAGAAAATATATGGACTTTACAGCTAAACCATGGGGAATCATGGACGTTCCGGGGTCCAGACCATCCCTGGACAAATGAGCGCGCGGTGTTACGCCTTAACGCCCTAGCATAGCGCCTTGACGCCATTATGTAGACCGATGAGAGGAGAACAACGACAACAAGGATGACACGTCAATCATTTTATTCTCCTCTCCATCACATCATACCCGCGCTGGGGGATGTCTACGTCATCTGTGACGTCACCGTATGAGGTCTTATTTTGAAGTTCTCTTGGGGTAGCGTCGGATTGGACTGGTGTCTAGTTCGGTTTCATCATTCTGCGCATGCGCAGTCTGGCTTTAGTACATAAAGCAGCAATTTTGGGGGTGCGTGGAGTGTGTATGAGGGACCAACCGTAGTCGTGGCTTCGTGTGAGGTGTCAAAGTGAAGCTGGAATGCCCATGTCATCTGTGACGTCATTGGTGACGTTATCAGTAGAAGTAGCCAAAGTGGGCATTTTGGGGGTGTGAAGGAAGGTGTTTGGGAAGAGATGGACCATGCATGGTCCGAATGCGTCGTGTGAGATGTCATCTTGTAGCAACGCCCGACAACGCCAAGCTTAGCGCTTCAACGCCCTGGTGAAATAGCTCAGAAGCTCTGATTTTCTATATAATTCATGGAATTGTCACTAATTCATCGAAATGCATTGAAGCCTGTCAGCGCCCATTGTTACGCCTTAACGCCCTGTCTGTACGCCTTGGTGCCCGTCTCAACGCCTTAACGCCCATCTCAACGCCTTACCGCCTAATCCTAACGCCCTAACACGCATTGCTAGTCAATCGGTGGGCTGGGGAAGTAGCCAATCAGTGCAGCCATACGGGCATTCACGGAGTGCACACCGCGGCATGCTTTATGTAGCACTACATATGGCTCATTATGTCTATCATAATCAACGTTGGTCATGATGGCCGAGTGGTCTGAGGCACCAGTCTTAAGTGCTGGTCCACATATGCGGGACGTGGGTTGGAATCCCACTCCTGACACCCAACTTTTTCGTTGTTCTTCGCCATGTTGTAAAACCATTGTACAAATATAGCACTATATATGAATCATTATGACCACGATAACCAGCGTCGGTCAGGATGACCGAGTGGTCTAAGGCGCCAGTCTCAAGATCTATGAAATTGTCTTCCCAGGGGTATTGGTATACTGGTCTGCACATGTGGGCGTGAGTTCGAATCCCCCTCCTGACATGCACCATTTTACTGGTCACACGGAGTCGTAGAAATGAGAATGTTTTTGTTGAGATACATGTAGTGTAGTCTCTCAATTCCAGGTAAGTAAAAATCAAGGGAAGTAATCCAGTTTAGTAGTACAGAAAGTAGAAACTATCAGGGTTAATATGGAGTGTAGGGTGTCCTCTTGAAGCTCTCGTGGTGTAGACCACGACGTGAGGGATTTCCATGTCATTTGCGACGTCATTGGTGACGTCATCAGTACGAGTAGTAGCGAAATTTTGATTAGTCAACCAATACATATGGACTGATGGGGGACGGTGTGTGTTGGTGGTAGTAATGGTGTTTGGTGGTGGTAGTAGTGGTGTGTGGTGGCGGTGGTGGTGTCTTTCCATATAGGGATTAACTCGTGTCCCCCATCAGTCCATATGTATTGGTCGACTAATCAAAATTTTGCTACCCCCCGTACTGATGACGTCACCAATGACGTCGCAAATCCCTCACGTCGTGGTTTAACCCACGAGAGCTTCAAGACCCTACACTCCATATTAACCCTGATAGTTTCTGCTTTCTGTACTACTGAACTGGATTACTTCCCTTGGCTTTTACTTAAACGGAATTGAGAGACTACACTATCTCAACAACAAAATTCTCATTTCTATGACTCCGTGTGACCAGTAAAATGGTGCGTGTCAGGAGTGGGATTCGAACCCACGCTCGCATGTGCAGACCAGTATACCTATATCCCGGGGAAGACAATTTCATAGATCTTGAGACTGGCGCCACAGACCACTCGGCCATCCTGATCAACGCTGGATATCGTGGTCATAATGATGCATCTATAGTGCTATATTTGTACAATGGTTTTACAGCATGGGGGAGAATAACGAGAAAGATACGTGTCAGGAGTGGGATTCGAACCCACGTCCCATATATGTGGACCAGCACGACCACTCGGCCATCATGACCAACGTTGATTATGATGGACATAATCAGTCAAATATAGTGCTCTATTTTGTTACTTGCTTTTACGTGCCGCGGTGTGCACGCCGTGAATGCCCTTATGGCTGCACTGATAGGTTACTTCCCCAACCCGCCGATTGACTGGTCTATTTATTTTTTTATTTTTTTTTATTTTTATTATTATTTTTTTTTTTTTTATTATATAGCCCTGGACGCACCATTGGGCATTTATTTCACTATCCCTGTGTACAATCTGCCCCACAGCACCAGGGGATACTGCAGGTGTAATACTGATGTGTCACAAATGTATGAGTTGGCAATTTAAGTTTTTTCGGCATATATGAAAAACTGGTTAATTAGTAACAATATTCAACCTAAACGACCCGCATTGGTTCTATGTGCAGATTCTCTCAACTGTCAATGTCAGTCAGAGGTCCCTATTTAGTATTAAAAGTTGTCAACGAATTATTATTTAATGCAATGGCTTTTTCCAACGTTTTAATTTTCAAAATAGCCGCTTTGGCCGAAGGCCAATTTGGTCTGATACTCCAAGATCTACAGTTGTATATGTATTTCCTTAGAATTAAAACTGCATGATTGAGAGGTCCTTTTAGCTCGTTAGAGCCAATGATTATCTCAGTGAGGGACAGTTTTTTATGTGGCAGATTAATCTCTCTTGTCCATTTCTGAAAATTGGTCCATATACCTTGAACGAAAATACAGTCCCACAGTAAATGGATTATAGTCTCTTCTCTAATGGCGCAGAAAGTGCAGTTTGCGGAGTTCAATTTGCCCCACTTCTGACGTACTACATTTGTAATGAGTATTCTATGGATTATTTGATATTGGAAGTACTGCAGTTTAACTTCCGTAGTCGTACCCCATACCATGTTATAAATGTTCTTCCAGTTGTATATCAGTGTTACTCCCTGCTTTTCAAGGTCAATCTGCCATTTACGTTGTACTGCTTCTGGTGTGATTTTTTGGTGCTCTAATATCAGCTTGTATATAAACTTTGAACAATTTTGATTCGCTAATCTGTCTTTTGTTTTTGAGACAGTTAAAGCTGTTAATTTTTGTACACTATTTTCTTGAACTTTTATGTTTGCAATAAGCGCAAAATAAATAAGAAATTGTTAATGTTGACATCGTACTTTTTCATGAGACCTTGAAAGGAAAGAAATTGACCATCGTCATCCAGTAAATCATTTACATATTGAATGTTGTATCTAGACCATCTTATTATTTCTTGCCACTCCGTAAACCGCATGAAGTCTAATATCAGGAAATTTGATATATCTTTTCCAGAAAATTCGGGTTTAATGCTTTCTGTCCAGCCAACTGGTCTATGCGTGTTAGGGCGTAAGGATAGGGAGTTAAGGCGTTAAGATAAGGCGTTGAGATGGGCGTTAAGGCGTTGAGACGGGCGTTAATGCGTAGTAACAGGGCGTTAAGGCGTAACAACGATCGTTGACGGGCGTCACTGCATTTCGATGAATTAGTGACAATTCCATGGAATATCTAGAAAATCAGAGCTTCTGAGCTATTTCACCAGGGCGTTGAAGCGTTAAGCTTGGCGTTGGCGGGCGTTGCTACAAAGATGACACCTCTCACGACGCCTTCGGACCACGGATGGTCCATATGTAGCCCAAACACCTTCCTTCACACGCCTAAAATGCCCACTTTGGCTAGTACTCCTACTGATGACGTCACCGATGACGTCACAGATGGCATGGATCTAACCCAAGTCGTGGTCTACACCACGAGCGCTTCACTTTGACACCTCTCATGACGCCACGACCACGGATGGTCCCTCATACACACCCCACGTACCCCAAAATTGCTGCTTTTTATACTACGGCCAAGCTGCCCATGCGCAGAATGATGAAACCGGACTAGACACCAGTCTAATTCGACGCTACCCCAAGAGAACTTCAAAATAAACCTCATACGATGAAGTCACAGATGACGTGAACATCCCCCAGCGTGGATATGATGTTATGAAGAGGAGAATTAAAAATGATTGACTGGTCATCCTTGTTGTTGTTCTCTCATCGGTCTACATCAAGGCGCTATGCTAGGGCGTTAAGGCGTACAGGGGGGTCATTTGGTTCAGGGATGGTTTGGACCCAAAACATCAATGATTCTCCAAGCCATATTTCCTTCTTCGTGGAAATTGGCCAATGTTACGCCAATCTTTAAGAAAGGTAACAAAAATGACATTGTTAATTATAGGCCGATTTCTTTACTTAGCTGTTTAAGTAAAGTATTGGAAAAAGTTGTATTCAAACACGTATTCAATTTCCTACACGAGAAAATAACACCGAATCAACATGGTTTCTTACCGTCTAAATCAACTGTTACACAACTTCTAGATATTTATTTCGATATTGTTAATGCATTAGACAAAGGTAAAGAAGTATATTTCTTATTTTTTGATATATCAAAAGCGTTTGATAGAGTTTGGCATAAAGGATTACTGACTAAATTAGAGAAACTAGGGATAAATGGAAGTTTGCTTCGATGGTTTGTTGATTATCTAGACGAGCGTTATCAACGAGTCGTCATAAATGGCCGTGAGTCTTTACCACAAAGAACTTTTGCGGGTGTGCCTCAGGGTTCGGTTCTTGGTCCACTTTTATTCTTGTTTTACATAAATGACCTCCCAGAGGGCATCATCAATAACATCCCTTTATTTGCCGATGACACATGTTTGTATGTGATATCGGAGAATATTACAAATCTAAGCGTCAGAACAGAACTAGATTTAGACCTGAATCGTTTCGAGGAATGGGCAAAGATGTGGTTAGTTGATTTCAACGCCACCAAAACCAGATCGCTGTTAGTATCCAGACGACGATCCCCTTCGACCATGCAAACTACCTTTGACAATATCGTTATTGAATCATCTGACTCTCATAAACATCTTGGACTGACTTTTAGTAAAGATGGTACGTGGAAAGACCATATGGAAAATATTCTTGCAGAAGGTCAAAAGAAATTATCTATTTTTAAAAGTCTCAAATACATTCTGGACAGAAAATGCCTCGAGATAATGTATAAAAGTTTCATAAGACCCTGTCTCGAGTATGCTGATGTAGTATGGGACAACCTCACCAAACTAAACATTGACAGACTTGAATCAGTTCAAAAAGAATCTCTACGCGTCATAACTGGACTAACACGGAGTGCCCCGGATTATCTTCTCTATGAAGAATCTGGATTTCATTCACTGTCAAAGCGCCGCCTGATTCATAAATTGTCATTTCTTCATAAAATACTCAACGACTCCCCTCCACACGTCTTGTCAAGCAGACTTCCAGCGTTACCAAGTGCTCGAAATCCGTATCCCTCGAGATATTCTTTTAATGTAACCCCTTATCTTTGCAGAACTGAATTCTTCAAGAAATCTTTCTTCCCAGCCACCGTACGACTCTGGAATACTCTTCCTGAAAATATCAAAGGAATTTCTAACACAACCGAATTTAAACTGAAACTGCACACCCTTTACAAACTAAATATTCCACCAGTTTGGTATTATGTTGGTAATAGACCCATGAATATTATATTGTGTCGTCTACGTAATGGTTGTAGTTCATTGAATGGCGATTTATTTAATAATTTTATATCAGATTCTCCATCATGTTTGTGTGGTTATTACGATGAAAGCGCCGAACATTATCTGTTATATTGTCCAACTTTCTTAGCGTGTAGACAAAAAATGACAAACGAAATCAGGGAAGCAGGATTCACCAGCGATCTAACGGCATCAGTGTTACTATATGGGACAAATAATGCCCCCATTGAAGTAAATTTACATATTAGCGAAATAGTTTGTACTTATGTTCAGGAAAGTAAAAGATTTACAAAGACCTGATTTCCACTACATAGTTCCCATCTACGTTATATATGTTATTTTCAAAATTCACTCCCAGAAATTTTTTCTCAGACCATTCCCTAGAACGACCGTATACCACCTACATCCGCTACCCATGTACATTTCGCACATTCAAATTGCGCACCATTTTTGTAATGTCACCCGCACTTTGTTGTAAATCTTCATAATGTAATTTCATTTCTTATCATGTTTTATCTAATGAATGGGAGACACACAATAAGCTCTGCTTAATGTCAATCCCAAAGATTCCAAAATAAAGTTTACATAAAAAGAAGAAGAAAAGGTTTAGGTGTAAAATCCGTGTACCACTTTTTATATTTTCGGAACAAATCTTAATTTTACATGAAACCCTTCAGATACTACCATACCCACTTCCCTGTATGGTCTGGACCCAAAAACATCCATGATTCCCTTGGTTTAGTTGTAAAGTCCGTGGTTCGCTTTTTATATGTTCAAACTCAATCCTAAATTTACATACACCCACTAACACCCACCCTGCCTCTCTCGACAGGCTCCGATCCGCCGGGGACCGATATTGGCCCATCTAGGCCTGGTTGATTGGGTTTTTCCCTATCTTAGGGGTAAAGTCAGTGTTCCGCTTTTTATATGTTCAAACTCAATTCTAATTTTACATGCACCCGCTAACCCACCCTACCTCTCTCGACAAGCCCCGATCGGATAGGAAGCCATATTATTAGCCCATCTAGACTTGTTTGATAAGGGTTTTCCCTATTTTAGGGTTAAAGTCCGTGTTTCCGGATTTTATATCCTCAAACTCACTCCTAATTTAACATGCACCCGCCCATGACATGATCGATCTGGAGGAGCACTTCACTTTGATACCTCCCGCGGCCCATTTGGACCAATAGTGCCCCACCTCGACCCCAAAAAGTCCATCGTCACGATGACATCCCAATCGATCCGATCGGACCATTATGGGCCAATTCAGTTCCCAAAACGTCCTCCTCGATCTGCCTGCCCAGTGCGCATGGCAATGCAAACTTTTCAACAGATTTCAACTAATGGCTTCGGGACCCCTGCATCGTGTTCTACGTGGCGAGACGAGAAAAACAAGGGGCCACACCCTATACCGCAAATGTCGATGCGTGGGTTTCCCAAACATTGTTCACTGCGCCAGTAATCAAATACATTTTTGCTTAGGACAGTTGGTGTCAAATCCAAATATGCATGAAATAAAAATTTAAAAAAAAACAACAAAAAACAACAAAACAAACAAATTATTTTCTGCAAAAGAGAAGTTATCATTAGTTTTCATTGAAGACAGCAAGGCATCAGGATGTTCCTAATGGAAATGCTGGAGGTGAATTGAGACAAGCAGATTTTAGATTTTAAATCTTGATACGAAGACCGCTGAACCATCAAAATGATTTATGGCCTGATTGAATTGAGTAAAATTGATTAACTAATGAGGACGGCTACCTCTGCTCGGTTAAGATCCATCAGTGATGCGTTGATCAGGTGACAGTTGGTGGCACCCAGTAACCGGTCATCTGTGAACAGCAGTGAATACCCATCCTTTCCCTGTTAACATCTGCATTCTAATAAAATAAATAGACAATTTGGTATGAAGTTTAAACCCCTCTTCCCTTATATGGAAATCAGTTTTCAGAGACAGAATAATTATAAAGTTAATAAATTTGATGTAAATGCAAATATAATTCGAAGATTAATACAAAAAAAACACATTCCGAGGGGTAATAAACTGACCAATCACAGGCCACTGTAGTCACTGGTTGCATCAAATGTTTGACCAAAATGCTTTCATGTCTGTTTGATTGCTGATACTTTGTTCATATGAAGAAGTGATTGAGGACATATATCTATAAGGAGATGTTATTCATAAGTTGGTCCAATTCAGGTTTACATGTTACTAGGTATCACTATTGAGAAATTGACATATAACATGAGAATATAATGGGTTTAACGTGGTCGAAGTACTATTTGAAATCAATATATGTTTCAGTCCAAAGACCGATGCAAAAAAATTCTTTGTTTGTGGAAAACTCAGGAACTTCAAAAGTCAGTCTTTCCCAAATTTACAGGTCACATGTTCCACACATTGCAATGTTTTGGACCTAGGATGTACACTGAATGTAGATTTCGAATCAAAATTGAAAGACAAACTAAAAAATGGTCACTGACTTGATTTACTTTCTAAAGAATAAAAACTGTCATCCTTTTTTTTGCAATAACCGGAGTTTCAGAATTGCCACAACGTCCTTCAAATAAAGATAATCTATATATCTAATATTTTTGGACATAATGCATCATGAAGTCATTGTTGAGTTTAGTGCTCTCACCAGTACTCAATAGGGGACAAATAGAGATAGGGTATAGATGTGAGGTGACTTTAGGGGTTAACTTTATAGTTAGCATAGTGGCTAGGTTTAGAATTCGACTGCCATCAGAATGATTAGGCTTAGGATTTTATAGATATTTAGATTAGGTTCTAGTTAGATTTTCATATCGGGTTCGGATTTGTGCTCAAAACCCAACAATGACATAATAAGGTAATAACAAAAAAACCCTTTCTTTAATGTGATCATTTCATTCTGGGTCGTGCATGGTCACATTAACTGATTGATAATTCAGTCCATGATGGTATTGAGGACTGATACCAAACTAATAGTTGTGGCAAGTTCGGGAACTACGAGATTGCAATAAACCCAAACAAATGACCTGGTCGTCCAGAGGGATGAAAACAGAAGACGAAAACATTTTGTCACCATCCACTGTGCACCAAATTGATGTCTCATCTAGCCGATTAATACTACGTAATGCTTGGATTATGATCGTCCATTATTTCTGTCAGATACGACATTCATTATTTAGCCGTCATCCACAAAATGCCCTTTTCTTCAAGACACTTGACATCAGATCCAAATACAGTAAATTCCTAGTAATTCACCATCTAAATTTAACTCAAAAATGGCCAATTTTTGCTCTGCCATGGTTTTCTCTGGCAGGATAACACAAAAGCCTAGGATTTTCAAGATACTCGTGGAACAAAAAAATTGAACACACCCCTTTTCATGGTGTTTGAGTTCCTGTCGCCAAGAGCACCAGATCGGCAAAAACAAATTCTGTGAAAGTGCAGACTGATTTGCTATTTCTCGTAGTCTGATATAACTTGATTTGGTAAAATTGGTAATACTATTATTTATCCTGTCCCTATGAGTTTGATCCCGTTTCCTGGTGAAAATGCCACACTCGCGGTCGTGTGGCATTTGCCAGGAAACAGAATAAAATTCTAGCTGTATCAGATGATTAAGAAAAGGATAATGAATTCATTCAGCCGTCATCCAATAATGAATTTCCGTGAAAATAATCAAATACATTTTTTTCTAGGATAGTGGTATCAAATCTAAATATGCATGAAATAACAAAAAATAATAAACAAAAAACAAAACAAATAAATTATTTTCTGCAAAAAAGAGAATTTATCACTAGATTTCACTGATGACAGCAGGGCATCAGGATGTTCCTAATGGACATGCTCATGGACATGAATTCAGACAAGCAGGTTTTAGATTTTAAAACTTGATAAGAAGACCGCTGAACCATCAAAATGATTTATGGCCCGGTTGAATTTAAGAGTAAAATTGATCAACTAATGAGGATGGATACCTCTGCTCTTCCATGGAATAACTAGAAAATTAGAGCTTCTGAGCTATTTCACCAGGGCGTTGGCGGGCGTTGCTACAAGATGACACCTCTCACGACGCATTCGGACCACGGATGGTCCATCTCTACCCCAAACACTTTCCTTCACACGCCTAAAATGCCCACTTTGGCTACTACTCTTACCGATGACGTCACAGATGACTTGAATCTTCCTCAAGTCGTGGTCTACACCACGAGCGCTTCACTTTGACACCTCTCACGAGGCCACGACCACGGATGGTCCCTCATACACACCCCATGTACCTCCAAAATTGCTGCTTTTTATACTACGGCCAGGCTGCCCATGCGCAGAATGATGAAACCGGACTAGACACCAGTCTAATCCGACGCTACCCCAAGAGAACTTCAAAATAAAACCTCATACGGTGAAGTCACAGATGACGTGGACATCCCCCAGCGTGGATATGATGTGATGAAGAGGAGAATTAAAAATGATTGACTGGTCATCCTTGTTGTTGTTATCTCATCGGTCTACATCATGGCGTCAAGGGGCTATGCTAGGGCGTTAAAGCGTAACGGGGGGGTCATTTGGTTCAGGGATGGTTTGGACCCATAACATCAACGATTCTCCAGGGTTTATGTGTAAAATCCGTGTACTACTTTTTATATTTTCGGAATAAATCTTAATTTTACATGAAACCCTTCAGATACTACCATACCCACTTCCCGGGATGGTCTGGACCCAAAAACATGCATGATTCCCTTGGTTTAGTTGTAATTCCGTGTTTCGCTGTTTATATGTTCAAACTCAATCCTAAATTTACATACACCCACTAACCCACCCTGCCTCTCGACAGGCTCCGATCCGCCGGGGACCGATATTGGCCCATCTAGACCTGGTTGATTGGGGTTTTCCCTATCTAAAGCCCCAGTCACACTGTCATGAATTGGGTAGGCGAATCACCGCGAACTGGAAAAGCGTGTTCATTCTTGGCAATTCGTACTGGCATCTTGCTGGGTTCGTCGCAGATCGTGACCGTTCTTGCCTATTCTCGGAGGGAGTACGAAAGTTTTGAAATGTTTAAAACATTCGCCGGCCAAGTACGATTAAATGGTATACGTATGGCATTCTTGGCACCATCATACTGCGTTCTCGCATGCATTCTCCTCCTATCGTGTATATTCGTGGGTAGTCGTAGTAGTTCTTTCGGTCACAAATCAGCAAGAATGCCGTACGCATTGTACGATGATTGTTGGACGCATTCTACGCTTCTTGTACGATCATACTACGATATTGAGAAGAATTCAACACGATGTGTGGCGACAGTACTACGAATACCCACGACAGTACTACGAATACCCACCCTGGCGCTACGTTTAATGAAGAATAGGCTACGCTTCCTCGCGAATCTCGTACGATTTCATAGGATTGCTCCACGATCTCTCGCGAAGACCATCGTATGTTGTACATTTCATAGAAGACGGATCATATATATAGGTTAGCGTGGCCTCCTGGGGTGTCGTGTCACAGCGTAACGAGTTCGTACTGCATTCGTACTCACATCGTACTGCATACGTGCTTATTCGTAGCAGATTATCGAGCATTCGTAGTGGGTTCACGGGCTGCCGTGTTGATGCGTAGGGCGTTCTTCATTGAATCGTACTGCATGCGTACTCATTCTTGATGATTCTTGTTAAATGCTTATGGCTGTCGTACAAGGAACCTACGGCATGCGTAAGGGATTCGTAGGACAGTTTCAAAGAGGCCCTCTACAGGCGAATTGACAGGAATCGACAAGATTAAAATAGTCGTGGTCATTTGCCGGCATTCTCCACCCAATTCTTGACAATGTGACTGGGGCTTTAGGGGTAAAGTCAGTGTTTCGCTTTTTATATGTTCAAACTCAATTCTAATTATACATGCACTCGCTAACCCATCCTACCTCTCTTGGCAAGCCCCGATCGGATAGGAAGGCCCATCTAGACCTGTTTGATAAGGGTTTTCCCTATTTTAGGGTTAAAGTCCCTATTTCCGGCTTTTATATCTTCAAACTCAATCCTAATTTAACATGCACCCACCCATGACATGATCGATCTGGAGGAGAGCTTCACTTTGATACCTCCCGCGGCCCATTTGGACCAATAGTTACCCACCTCGACCCCCAAAAGTCCATCACCGTGCCCCATTTTTAGTGCATATGCGCGGAATGACGTCAGTTTCACGTCACAACCATCCAGTCAGATGCTTCCCACGAGATCTTCCCGATGACACCTCAATCGATCCGATCGGACCATCATGGGCCAATCCAGTCCCCAAAACGTCCTCCTCGATCTGCCTGCCCAGTGCGCATGCGCAATGCGAACCTTTTAACAGATTTCAACTAATGGCTGCAACCCCTGCATCGTATTCTACGTGGCCAGACGAGAAAAACAAGAGGCCACACCCTTTACCGCAAATGTCGATGGGTGGGTTTCCCAAACATTGTTCACTGCGCCAGTAATCAAATACATTTTTTTCTTAGGACAGTTGGTGTCAAATCCAAATATGCATGAAATAAAAATATAAAAAAAACAACGAAACAAATTATTTTCTGCAAAAGAGAATTTATCATTAGTTTTCATTGAAGACAGCAAGGCATCAGGGTGTTCCTAATGGAAATGCTGAGATGAATTGAGACAAGCAGATTTTAGATTTTAAATCTTGATACGAAGACCGCTGAACCATCACAATGATTTATAGTCTGATTGAATTTAAGAGCAAAATTGATTAACTAATGAGGACGGATACAGCTGCTCGGTTAAGCTCCATCAGTGACTGCGTTGATCAGGTGACAGTTGATGGCACCCATTGACCGGTCATCTGTGAACTGCAGTGAATATCCATCCTTTCCCTGTAACATCTGCATTCTAATAAAATAAAAAGACAATTTGGTATGAAGTTTAAACCCCTCTTCCCTTGTATGTAAATCAGTTTTGAGAGACAGAATAATTATAAAGTTAATAAATTTGATGTAAATGCAAATATAATTCGAAGATTAACACAAAAAACATTCCGAGGGGTAATAAACTGACCAATCACAGGCCACTGTAGTCACTGGTTGCATCAAATGTTTGACCAAAATGACGCTTTCATGTCTGTTTGATTGCTGATACTTTGTTCATATGAAGAAGTGATTGAGGACATATATCCTATAAAAAGATGTTATTCATAAGTTGGTCCAATTCAGGTTTACATGATGTTACTAGGTATCACTATTGAGAAACTGACATGTATGAGAATATAATGGGTTTAACGTGGTCGAAGTACTATATGTTTCAGTTGCAAAAAATGAATTTGTCTGTGGAAAATACAAGAATCTTCAAAAGTCAGTCTTTCCCAAATTTACAGGTCACATGTTCGACACATTGCAATGTTTTGGACTTAGGATGTACACTGAATGTAGATTTCGAATCAAAATTTAAAGACAAATAAAACTAGAGGTTCCGCTTTGACCCTTGAGTTGCCGCTCCGGCATTAAGCCTATGCTGGTTGTTTTTTTAAGCAAAAACATACCCAACCTCTCCCCCAACCTCCCACCTTGCCTTGCGTGGGCACATAATTTAAGGGAAAGTGCTATAAAATGAATGTAGCAATAAGTATCCTAAACAAGGCTGCGCATCTAAAAATATTAATTACAAAGAGGCGATTTTCATTGTTGCAGTAACCCAGTGAGGAGTCGGGATTTATATAGCAATGAGTGGATTGCCGACATCTACAGCGTCCAACCAATGTGAAATACATGTAATTGTGAAGCATCAACTATTTCAAAACTGGTCACATTATAGGGAAGATGCAAAACATACAAGAGCCACACCCCGTATAGAAGTTTCATGCATCTGCCTTCAGTAGTTTCCAAGATATGGAGTGAACAAAAATTGGACAGACAGATAAGCATATTTTGCATGGACCCACGCAAGCACTAGCTCACACCAAAACCTAATTAGACCATAAGGCCATTTCAATGAAGCTTCCATCCAAGTTTGGTGAAATTTCATCCAGTAGTTCTCCACATATCTTGTAGACAAGAGTAGTCCTGTACATACATGTAACAGAGCTGGAACTCAGAAACAGATAGATGCACGCAAACAAACCAAAACCTAATCAGATAAGGAGGCCATCACGATAAAGCTGCCATCCAAGTTCGGGGAAATTCCATCCAGTAGTTCTTCAGATATTTTACAGACAAGGCTTGTCTATACATGTACAAGTAGACAGACGGATGAACACCAAACACGCGCGCACACCAAAACATAATAAGATGCGGAGGCCATTCCAATAAAGATTCCATCGAAGTCTGGTGAAGTTCACCAGAGGCCATCACGATGAAGCTTTCATCCAAGTTCGGGGAAATTCCGTCCAGTAGTTCTCCAGATATCTTACAGACAAGGCCTGTCTATACATGTATAAGTAGATGGACAGGCAGACAGACAACATACATGTACCCAGACGAACGCATGCATGCATACCGAAACCTAATCAGATGAGCCCATTGCAATGAAGCTTCCACCCAAGTTTGGCGAAATTCCGTGGGGTAGTTCTCCAGATATCTTGCAGACAAGGCTTATATATACATGTACAAGTAGATGGACGGACACGAACGAACGCTCGCACACACACACCAAAACCTAATCAGACGAGGGGCTATCCCAATGAAGCTACCATCCAAGTTTGGTGAAATTCCGTTAAGTAGTTCTCCAGATATCTTGCAGACAAGGTCTGTATATACATGAACAATTAGATGGACGGACGAACGATGGACATGGATAAATGCACGCACACACCCAAACCTAATCAAATGAGGGGGCTATCCCAATGAACCTTCCATCCAAGTTTGGTGAAATTCTGTCCGGTAGTTCTTCAGATATCTTGCAGAAAGGGCCAGTGTATACATATACATGTACCATGGACAGACGGACGGACACCGAACATGGACGAACGCACACACAAACCAAAACCTAATCAGATAAGAAGGCTATCCCAATAAAGCTTCCATCCAAGTTTGGTGAACTTCTGTCAAGTAGTTCTCCAGATATCTTGCAGACAAGGCCTGTATATACATGTACAAGTAGATGGACGGACGGACGGACACCGGACACGGATGAACGCATGCACACAGACCAAAACCTAATCAAATGAGGGGGCTATCCCAATGAAGCTTCCATCCAAGTTTGGTGAAATTCCATCCAGTAGTTCTCAAGATATCTTGCAGACAAGGCAAGGGGACGGACAGACATCCATCCATCCAGACAGACAGACAGCACAAACACTAGATGTCTCCCCCCAACATAGTTGGGGGAGACATAAAAATGGTCACTGACTTGATTTACTTTGTAAAGAAAAAAAACTGTCATCCTTTTTTTTTACAATAACCGGAGTTTCAGAATTGCCACAACGTCCTTCAAATAAAGATAATCTTTTTATCTAATATTTTTTGACATCATGCATGATGGGGTCATTGTTGAGTTTAGTGCTCTCACCAGTACCCAATATGGGGACAAACAGAGATAGGGTATAGATGTGAGGTGACTTTAGGGGTTAACTTTATAGTTAGCATAGTGGCTAGGTTTAGAATTCGACTGCTATCAGAAGGATTAGGCTTAGGGTTTTATAGATACTTAGATTAGATTCTAGTTAGATTTTCTTATCGGGTTAGGATTTGTGCTCAAAACCCAACAATGACCTAATAAGGTAATAACAAAAAAACTTTCTTTAATGTGATCATTTCATTGTGGGTCGTGCATGGTCACATTAACTCGATTGATAATTCAGTCCATGATGGTATTGAGGACTGATGCCAAACTAATAGTTGTGGCAAGTTCGGGAACTACGAGATTGCAATAAACTCAAACAAATGCCCTGTTCGTCCACATGATGAAAACAGAAAACAAAAACATTTGACACCATCCACTGTGCACCAAATTGATGTCCATCTAGCCGATTAATACTCTGTAATGCTTGGATTATGATCGTCCATTATTTCTGTCCGATCCGACAATCATTATTTAGCCGTCATCCCCAAAGTCCCTTTTATGCAGGACACTTGGCATCGGACCCAAATACAGTAAATTCCTACTGATTCACCATCGAAATCAATCTAAAATATTGGGCAATTTTTGCTCTCCCGCAGTCGCGGTCGTGTGCCATTTTCCAGGAAATCGGATAAAATTATAGCTGTATCAAATGATTAATGACAGGATAATGAATATATTTCAACAGGCAGCATTTTCAAAACTCGGGCGATGTAAAGTGGGTCTAAAACTTGATAACCAAAGACGGAAAAAGTAATAATGAAAACGGCTGATGACGCGTCAGATATTTTAAAATATATCGGAATCTATATAATAGGTCATGTTTCGTCATATTTCATAGAAACTGGTGATGACGGATACCTTTGCTCTGTTAAGCTCCATAAGAGACCGCGTTGATCAAGTGACAGTTGATGCACCAGTGACCAGTCGTCGGTGAACAGCAGCGAATACCCATCCTTTCCCTGTTAAAATCTGCATTCTAATGATACAGAAAGACAATTTGGTATGACGTTTAATCCCCCACGAAGCAAGTTGTGTGTATGAAAATCATTTTTGAGAGAAAGAATAATTCTAAAATTAATAAATTTGATGTAAATTCAAAACCCAATTTTTCCTTTCAATTATCTTTTATACTAATTATTTCAGGTCAAACGAATCTTGACACTTAACGTTTGCTGACCTGTGAAAAGCTATGATGATTGGTTTGGAATGAGCTTTCGAAAGAAATATAAAATGATAGAATTGTAAAACCTGTACAATGCACTTTATTGTCTTTGATATTTTCTAATATGTACAATAGTTTTCTATTTTAGTTTTCTGTCATCTAATACTTGCCGTATGATAGAGATGAATGGTGTTGGCCATATCAACCAGAAACCGCAGTCTGACGACCAACCAGCTCCAGTCTAACCTCAACGACATGCTCAAAATGAATTATCTGGGCCAACCAGCTGTTAACCTAGGACGATTGGGCCAATCTACTAACCAATATGTTGAAGATGAACCCCAGATGATGACGATGAGATGGACCAATTAATGGTTATCTTGTAAAATGGGATCTAGTAACTAACCAATTACCAGGTATAGTAAGGGAATTTTCACAATGATAGTTTATTATTAATCTTGACAAATATCTATGCGATAATTATAAATATAGCTTGGAACAGAGGGATGGGATATTTCAAGTTTCTGACTTGCACCAACCTTGCTGTCCAGTTAGTTGTGGTGTTTTCCAGCAAAGAAAAGGACCATTGTGTAAATCTTGTATGTCAATTCTGATAATAGTAACTAATGCAAGACTTTGTATCTATTCGCTGTCACCAAAGATCGATTGACGATAATGAATTTTGCATTGCAGGACTTTGCTGATCCGCCGACAATTCTGAGGTCGGTCAACCTCTTCCCACTTCCTTATATGTGTTGTAACTAACACTGCCACGACGATATGCTGAAGATGAATTTTTGACAGCCAACCAACCATAACAGAGGACAATGATGCATCTATCAACTATCCAGTATGAAGATGAATTGTCAGACAAGCATCCATAAACTTGAACAATGGTGACGTCTATCAACTAACCAGTATCGTGACCTATATGCTGAAGATGAATTGTGGACCAATTAACCATTAACAGCCAACCATCCGTAAACTAGGGCAATGATGACGTCTATCAACAATCTCAATGACATACTGATTTTGGACCAACCAACTGGTAACCTTGGCTGTTTGAGCTATCTACTAACCGATATGCTGGAGATAAACCTCAGATGATGATGGGATGTACCAATCAATGGCTATATTGTAGAATGGAATCTAGCAACTAACCAGTACCGTGTACTACGTAGAGTAACGGCATTTTCACAATGAAAGTTTATTATTAATCTTGACAAATATGTATGCGATAATTGTAAATATAGCTTGGAAGAGAGAGATGGGATATTTCAAGTTTCTGACTTGCACCAACCTTGTAGTCCAGTTATTTGTGATGTTTCCCAGCAAAGAAAAGGATGATTGTGTAAATTTTGTATGTCAATTCTGATAACAGTAACACATTCAAGACTTTGTTTGTGTTCACTGTTTCAAAGAGCGATTGATGATGATGAACTTTACATTGCAGGACTTTGCTGATTCGAGGACACTGGTGAGTTCAGTCAACTAACAGTGCCATGACGATATGCTGAAGATAAATGTTTGAGAGCTAGCCTAACATAAACTAGGACAATGATGACGTCAACTAACCAGTGTCTAGAAAAACTTAGTTTTGTATATATAATATTTTATTTGTTTTATGAGTGTCGCTGGAATATAGTTCTTTGTACACGTAGGTTTCAATGAATAAAGTTGTTATTAAAAAGAAGAAAAAAACGAAAAAAACCAGTGTCTTGACCTACATGCTGAATACGAATAGTGACAGCCAACCATCTATAACCTAGGACGATGATGACATCTATCAACTAACAAGTGTCGGGACCTATATGCTGAAAATGAATAGCGACAGCCAACCATCTATAACCTAGGACAATGATGACATCTATCAACTAACAAGTGTCGGGACCTATATGCTGAAAATGAACAGTGACCGCCAACCATCTATAGCAGAGGACAATGATGCCATCTATCAGTTAACCAGTGGCTTGGCCTATATGCTGAATTGTGGACCAATCAATCGCTTATCCTTTAGGACCAACGGGGTCTATTGACTAGTCAGTAACAGTCGAACAAATAATTAACATAACGAAAGGAATTATGATCCAATCATCTAGGTGAACTGAGCCAAGGAAGAGTGAAAACTTCACTTATACACAGGCAAGCCGCTACAAATCGTTACCTTTTCGTAACTGTTTGGTTGAGTACTGATTGGTACTGGTGGGAAAGGTCCTGCAGAACCATCTGATCTGTATGTTACCAAACCAATTTTTCACACTTGGTTACATATTGGTGAAAATGCAGTAACGTATCAGTATACCTTGATTGGTTACTGCTCGGTTACTGAATGGCTACCAACCCATTTCTATTTACTTCTTCCTCTTGATGACTGCATGTTAGTGGTAGGAAAGGTCTCAGTTGTCTAGTTGGTTACCAGTGGACATTACCAAATGGTCACCAATCAGTTACCATACATTTAAGTTATGGTATAGCCTATTGGTTACCAATCATGAACTGACCAGTAGCCTTCAAGTCGGAACTGTACAGTGCTGCAAATTCGGGATCGTGGTTGCTATCAATCGGTTAAAATCAATTACTGTCATTTACTGCCACATGGTAAATGATTGGTATCTACACAGTACTGTTCAGCCAGGACTTCACGGCACCAAGCTTAACATTTCCGTGTAGTACCAATTGGTTACCTAGAGGTTACCAACATGAAAATGAATGGTACAGAACTGAGTGGCGAAATTTTGTCTGTCTATTAGCCCGAAGAGGAAATGTGAAGCAATCCCTAACATAATCTTTGCTTTGAGGTTACCACTCATAATTTATACCTTCAACCTTAGGTCTTTCATCCTTGAAATCGGTTTTTGTGGTTTCCGCATTTTACTTAAAAATTATCTGGTATAGATTGTTTACTTACACAAAGATTTCGGTCTTGCCTTATTTATCTTCGGTTTGTAGTTCCCAAAGTATTGCCATCGGGGAAAGCTAATGGTCTACTTGTTTATCATAATACTAAAACCTCTCCAATGAACATTGGACATATGGGCATACTTGTGACATTATGGAATGGATTGTGAAAAAAAAATATCGTACAGCTCAATACATCGTGCTACAGAAGATGTAAGCCATGTTATAGTACTTCACCATATGGGTTGTTGTCGAGTTGTTGATGTCGATTGCTGACTTGAAGAACAGTGCTTGAGGGAACAGGCACCTAAGGATGGAGTTTAGGGTTATGGTTATTTATAGCGGAAGGATTAGTTTTAGCGTTAGATCCAATCATGTCAGCTGACGGGTGAGGCTGGTGCTAGATGTTAGAATTAATGTAATAATAGGGATTGGGATTAGCTCGGGGATTAGCTTAGGGATTAGCACTTGGGATTCAGTGTTAGCAGTTTGCCTCTATGACTGACGACGACACCATGGCCATATCAAATCAAATCAATCAAATCAAATCTTTATTTAAAGTCGGTTTTTACAATGATAAAACATTAGCCGAGGGCTACTTATGCCGACTGTAAACAATATAACAGCATTAATAACAGAGTTAAAACGCATACAAAAATTTGATGATATGATATAAAAATATCATGTGATATAAACTCGCTCTAAGATAATTTGTTCCTCTACAATAAAAATCTCCGATATGAAAATACCAGATAATATAAACTCACAGTATGAGCTTAGCTAAGAATTAGATTACAGATGTATGAACTATTTAAAACCTATCACAGACAGTAGTAACAAGTCGGAATGCGAAACCGACACTTACTAAAGATGGTACCGTATAGAGCAACTAATAAATACTACAATAGATCGTCACATAATGTGCAGTCACAGCCGAACCATTCGTTTAAGAGTGGCTTGAATTCCCTGACTGTAAAAACCTGTTTCATGTGGCTCGGCAGATGGTTCCACAGTTTAGCCCCCTGGTAACTCAGGGAGTTATACCCGTAAGTCTTTGTTCTGTACCGTGGGACATTTACAATGTTGCTATCACGTAGGCAGTACTTACTATCCTTTTGCTCTAAGATATCATGAAGGTACTCTGGGTGAATTTTGTTTACAATTTTAAAAACTTCCAAAGCCATACATCTGGCCCGATACAATTTTATTGGTATAACATCAGCTTTAGAAAGAAGGACCCCGTAATCACTATGTTGATCACAGAAAACAAAGCGGATAGCCCTTTCGTGTAGTTTCTCCAGTTTATCGGAGCAGGATTTGGGACAGAATGTCCAAACAGTTGTACAGTAACTAAAATTCGACATTATAAAACATTTGTATATAGCAAGTTTACTCTTAAAATCAAGAATCCTAGAGAATCTTTTCAAAACATTAATTTGCCTGGCAGCTTTGGTGCATAATTCGGACACGTGCTTGTCAAAACTCAATTTAACATCAAAATTAATACCCAAAAGTTTGACGTGCTCATTGAATTCTATAGTTATGCTGCCTAGATTTAAAACATGATCTTGCCAATTTTTAACACCAAATAGTATGCCCTGAAATTTGCTGGGATTTGCACACAAAAAGTTACTGGTGAACCAGTCAATGGCATTAACGGTTTGAGTTTTGAGAACTTCAATAACCTTTTCGACAGATTTGTCACTACTACATATCGTATTATCGTCTGCATAATTGTATAATGACGATTCAACAGACAAAAATAGATCGTTGATGAAAATATTAAAAAGTAGTGACCCCAGGACAGAGCCATGGGGCACACCCTTAACAACATCGTGCCAGTCGCTGTAAGCATCTGCGATTTTAACCCTTTGCTTTCTATTTTTCAAATAGTCACAGATTAACCCGGCCGATTTTTCCGTCACACCATAAGCTAATATTTTACTAATGAGTAGATCGTGAGGGAGGGAATCAAAGGCCTTGGACAAGTCCATAAGAATCGCACCAACAACGTCACCTCTGTCCAGGGCCTTCTTCCAGTCCTCAACACATCGAAGTAAAGTAGTGTTACAGCTAAAACCTTTACGGTATGCAGATAGGAAGTTTTGAGAAAATACTACTAAAATGTTCAACAAGCTGATCCGCTATACACTTCTTAAAAACCTTAGATAGTACCGGAAGAACACTAATTGGTCTGTAGTTATCCTTATCCAATTTACTTTTCTTAAAAGTACCACTTTGTAACATTGATCTGTACCAGTCTGTAAAAGTGACCTGTACTATTTTGCGACCTGTCCACTTGGCAACCTGTACCATTTTGCGACCTGTTCCCCTTGGCAACCTGTACCATTTTTCAAAAATACCAAGTGAATATACGATATCTAATACACTGAAATATTTATTGTTGTCGTTTGTCAATCTGATAAGTATGATCACTAATTCCAGTCTGATCTGAAAAGATTGGAATTAGGGACAAGAGTCTATTAGGATCTATTAGATTGAATATCCACTATACTTAATTAGGACAGTATTGTACAACCTTATGTTAATCTATGTATGTTCACATCAATGGGCGAATGGCATGTCCAGTCCCAGGTGGCGCGATGATGTGACCATTAATACTTGTCACGAGCTTCAGTTCATAAACGATGTGTGTATATTTGTACCATAAAAACTTTTACAAATCCATGGTGACCTATAGGTTAAATGCACGAAAAATAAAATACAAACCACATAATTGTTCACCCATGCTTTCCCAGGGTTTCTCCCTTTAATAGAAAGGTTTTATTTCTGGTTTTTAATGCAGGGTTAAATAAGTTTTAATACACAACTTTAATAATACAGTCAACGATATTAATTCACGAACATTGTATTATGGTATTTATAATATCAAATTATTATTGTATGCCCAATAAAACTATTGTAATTATTGTTGAACTTTTAGTTTTGTATTACAATTATTAGGTCGAGCATTGTCTTGATCCAATGGAGAAACTTGCGATACCTTCACTGAGTAGCAATCTGATTCTGGCGGCAATCAGTTTGTCGTTAACATTATAGAAAGCTGATAAAAGGGGAAATATTTATAACTGAAGACCATACTTTTTAATTAGACGTGTACATTGGAACTTTTCAAAACTTAGAAGATAGCTCCGCATAGTTTATTTAGTATAGTATATAATAATCTGAACTCTAACAAATAACCACATTTACTCTGTGATACTCTTAATATATTACGCTTGAAATAATTTAAAAAATCTCGCCAGGGCGATGTCATAATGTATTGGTGTTCACTCAAATGTCAATAATGCCAAAGACGGCCACATGGGTGTGCAGGTTTGAACCTTTGGCGATTTTACTGGACATCAGATATAAGCAACACATGCACTGACTGCCTGTTATTTTTTCACGGCCTTAGTGAACTTTGTCCGCTTGAACACCAAAACATTATGATTGAACCTCGGTACATGAAATGAGTTTTATGGAGTATTAAATGGAGCGATTGTCAAAGTTACTTCAAGTGGGAATAATTATCAGCATCACAGAGTAATTATCAGGTTAGGGGAATCCCGCTCTCTAAAATGGAGGTAAAAAGGGTCGTTTTTGCTCAATAACACATATCACATAATGAATTCAGCAAAATCCTCTTGAGGCGCATACAGACATATCTATCCGCATTAAATGGTAGTAAAAAGGTAAATTGTCATCTGTCTAATTTGCATAATAATAGGCCAAACATCATTCGCGCTGTTTAAACAACATTGGCTGGTTCTTCACATGGCAAATTAATTTTATGATAAAGAACAATAGATAAATCAATGCGCCTGAAATTTTGATGCATTGGTTAAGAAGGAATCAAAAGTTATTGCGTAAAAACGACCTTTTTTACCTCCATTTTAGAGAGCGGGATCGCCCTAACCTGATTATAGAGATTTTGTTAGAGTTCAGATTGTTTATTTAATGTATGCGGAACTAACTATTGACAAGCCCCAAGGTGGATGACTAATTAAACTGTACAAAATTTAGTGCATATAAGTAGCATAATATCGTCTTGCTATTTAAAGGAAAGACCCAGTGACACCCTCTTCAAAATATACGGGTACAAGTTATCAAATATCTCGTTCTCTGTATTTGATCTATGCTCACGTTCACATCAATGGGCAGATGGCACGGACAGTCCCAACTGGCGAGTTGACATTTTCACGAGGGTTCTTCTAAAATCATACGTGCCTATATGTATTTTTACCCCTCAGCCCGATTGGGCTCAGGGGTATTTTTATCGCCCCGCCTGTCCGCCAGTCCGTCCGTCCTCTTTTCAGAAGGACTCTTGTCTTGAGAACTATTGAAGGCAGTCCCACGAGACTTCTGTCCAATAAAATCATTTAGCATGTAACCTGTATATGTGCATTTTGTACGTTTCATTGGTCAGGCCCGCGTCCGTTTGTCTGTCCCGTCCACTTTTCTGTCCATCTTTATCATGATTCAATTCCAACATTATCTATTATGGGATATTTTGTGGTAAGTTTATAAAATCATCTACATAATAATTTCCCTGTATTCAGAAATGATTTCTTTCCATTCTACTTCCAAAATATTCATGGAATGTTCCAAACGTTTTCCCTGATCTACATAAATCTACATATTACATAGACCCAAAACTATGTTTTTGCAGGGGAGATAACCACATTGAGGATTGAGCTGTAATGTGCGGTCACACAAAATATTTAAATTTAATATTTAATTTGCGATAAAGGTTGACTGACCAGCATTGTAACATAATGCCGCTGTAGAGAGATCAATACCGAATCGACGAAATACGCGCCGTTTATAACTTGAAATCTGTGAATAAGGAACGGCCTCAGAACTACAACAGCAGCAAACCGCCTTTAAGACCGATTGGTCACTTGTCGCATTGTGAAGATTTTTTAAAATAAAACTTCAATCTCAAAGAAAATTCTATTTCACATGATTTCCACATAAAAATGCCAGTCACCAAAAAACGCCCTTTTTCGCAAATGGGCCTTAATTCACCTCACATTTTTCGAAGACCATATTAGCATATATTAGTTTTTATCTCGCCTTACGAAGTAAAGTTGAGATATTGTGTGTGTGGGGGAAGAGGATGTCGGTGTCGGTGTCGGTTGTCGGTGTCGGTGTTGTAAGGTTGTTAGTTTAGCAAATTAAAAAAAAAACTAGGAAAATTTGAAAAAATATTTACAAAATGAAAAAATATGGGGGGTGGGTATGCCGCCTGGGGGTACTACCCGTGGGGTGCGCCAATGTTAAAATCCCTATGATAGAGTTTTGCGTTTAGCTGAAGTGCACATGTACATCTATACACCAGTTTGCTGCAGTTGTCAGCTGTGATTGAATGATTATGAAACTTGGTACACATGTTTCTTATGATTAGAAGATGTACCTGTGCTATTTAGGAGATGAAATATTAATTTTTGTTCAAATTTTGAGGGTTTTGTCTAAGTAATCTGCCAATAAAAACATGTACACCTGTACATGGAAAGTTTTTTGAAGCTGCCCGCTTTCATTGGATGAGTTTGGCACTTGCTACCCAAGTTCAATGTGATTCGAGGATGTGCATGTGCTTTTTAAGAAATATGACATTAAATATGAATTTTGGTCTAATAATTGCAGTTTAGACTTTGTACATTTTCATTGATAAGGTTTTTGTTGGCCAAAAATTTACATGTAGACCTGTACATGGAAAGTTTGTTGAACCTTCCGTGGGATGATTATAAAACTTGGTGGACATGTTTCATGTTTTTCTAGGTCACAGCTCTCCCGCAGTAATCCCACACGGGACCGACCTATCAAGCCTTATTCCCAAATGGCACTGGCCTATCCAGCAGTAATGCCACACGAGACTGACCTATCCAGCAGTAATCCCATACGGAACTCAACTATCCAGCAGTAATCCCAGACCGGACTGGTCTATACAGCATTAATCCCATTTGGGACTGGCCTATCCAGCAGTAATGTCACACAGGACTGACCTATCCAGCAGTAATCCCAAATTAGAAGCGTCTAGTCCGTCATTCATATCCAGCCGTCGTCCATTAGAGAACATCCGCGTCCATAATCCAAAGACCTATTCCATACTCCATATAACAGTATTAGCACCAAATTCAAAAAGACAATCATAGTATACATACACATAGGCTTGTTTCCTGCAAGAGAGAAGCGGACAACAGTTTTCAATGATGCCGGCAAGACATCATGATGTTCCAAAAATATCAAATCCGTATCGCTGATCAGTATTCTTAATCCATAATATTCGTTGTAAAGTCATCTAAAGAATGATGTATCTCAGTCACGCTTTGATTGTGACTGTTCATATGAGTACCATGAGGACCTTGAAGTACATGGGTTCATACGGCCCCTAGCCCCGGGTTAAGCGGAATTAGACACAAGTTACGAAACGTAGCGCCATACATCTTGCACGCTACGTTCGTATTTTGCTATCAGCATGCGATATGTATCGCCAAATTTGAGAAACTTTGAGTGGAGGCGCTTGGTGGAATAGCCCTGTTTTATAAGTTTCTGCAACAAAGTTTTGTGACGTTGATTAAAATCATCACATTTAACACAGGATCTAGCAAATGCTACTAAGCGAGATATGTATACGCCATATGCAGGTCCCACTGGAATATTACTATCCAGAAAGGGATAGTTTACGATGTCGAAATTGTAATCATCTCTTTTGTCATAAAGTCGACGAGAGAGAATGCCCGCTTCATTTTTATAGAGATAGAGATCTAAATAAGATGTGCCTGTAGGGCTATCTGTAGTTTCCTTCAAATCCAGTGAAGGTGGATATATATCCTTCACTGCGTCATTTATATAGCGATTATCCACAGCGAGAAGATCGTCTATATAGCGTTTGGTGAATGAGAAGGAACGGGCTTTGAATGGATCGGTTTTTGAAAGCGCCTGCATATAGTCATATTCATAAGAGAACAGATACAGGTCAGCCAACAGGGGTGCACAATTAGTACCCATTAGAATACCTATATGCTGCTGATATATTGTGTTGCCAAATTTCACATAGACATTTTTAATGAGAAATTCAAGCAACTCTATAAACAAAGAAACATCCCATTAATGATATCTCTTGTATGTAGTCGAGCTAAAGAATGCTTTATGGCTTCCGACATTAATATATCTACGATCAGTTTTCTTGAACACAGATACTATTAATGAACTTAGACGGTCAATAAGGTCCTGATGAGGGATTGTAGTATAGAGAGTCGAGAAATCCCATGTGGATACATGTCTGTACGGTATGTGACCTTTAGAATCAAGTTCTTCCGTAAGACATTTTGAGTTTTTCAATATCCACATACATTCAACGCCAGAGTTCTTAGAAATAGTGGCGCAATACCTTTCCCAAAATGCTTTTACCTCCTGAAGGGCCCTCGTCAATAGGGTTGAAAGAAGCTTGGTGGTGCAGCTTCTAGAACCAGCTATGAATCTAGCTTTGTATGGTGATTTATGCATTTTGGGAGTCCAGTATATTTTGGTATGTCGTTATGATTGGTTGGAAGACAAATACCTCTTTCCCTGAGAAACTTTTTGTGATTGTTAAATAAATCTTCCAGAGTAAATGCAGTTTGGGAGTAAGTAGACGTATTTGATGAAGATATGTCTACACTCAATTCTTTAACCAGCACCTGGTAATAGTAATATTTACATATGAATATTATATTATTCGGAGCTTTGTCTGCTGGGACTATGACGAATTTACTCTGGAGATTTGCTAGAACTTCTTGCGAATTGGGTTTCTCAGTACTTGTTTTGCTTGGGGAAGAGTACTTCTGTCAATATGGCGGATTGTTTCAACGACCTTGCTCTTGGTGAGGTCCAGCCAATCAGCGAGTACTGTAGGTTCAACTTTTTCTCGCTTAAACCAATCAATAACGTACTGTTCTAATGCAGGCAGGACTATCTTCTGGTCGGCCTTCAGATTTATTCTTCTTGGCTCTCTATATTTAGGTCCTTTCATCAGGAGTAATTGATGAAAGTAATCAGGAGCACTGGCCTACATGTATCCAGCAGTAATGCCACACTGGACTGACCTATCCAGCAGTAATCCCAGACTGGACTGGCCTATCCAGCAGTAATCCCACATGGGACTGGCCTATCCAGCAGTAATTCCACACGAGACTGGCCTATGGAGCAGTAATCTCACACGGGACTGACCTATCCAGAAGTAATATGACAATGGACTGCAATATGCAGCACCAATCCCACATGGCACTGACCTATCCAGCCATAATCCTACATGGAACTGACCTATCCCACTGTAATCCCACACAGGTTTAGCCTATTCAGCAGTAATCCCACACAGGATTGCTGTATGCAGCAGTAACCCCACACTGGACTGCCTATGCAGCAGTAGTCCCACACTGGACTGTCCTATCCAGCATTAATCCCATACGAGACTCGTCTAACCAGCAGTAATCCCAGACAGGACTGGCATATCCAGCAGTAATCCCACTTGGGACTGGACTATCCAGCAGTAATCCCACAGGGGACTGGTCTATCCGTCATTAATAACACACGGGACTGGTCCATCCAGCAGTAATCCTACACAGGACTGGCCTATCCAGCAGTAATCTCACATGGGACTGACCTATCCAGCAGTAATCTCACACTGGACTGCCCTATGCACCAGTAATCCGACGGCACTGACCTATCCATCCTACATGGGATTAACTTATATGCCAGTAATCCCACATGGGACTGATGTTATTGTCTGTACCAGATAATCTATTCCAGACATTATTGCCTGTACCACATCATCTATTCCATACCTTATTGTTTGCTCTACATGTATGCTTTCAATACTGCTGCACCTTCGGCGGATGACCCCGCAAGGCGAGATGATTGGGTTCTCAGAACGCTTGTTTCTATTCGCTTCCTATAATCTTCGGAAACACACCAATAACAGAGAAGATGAGTTCAGGCTTGAATTATTTTCCCCATGTTTTATAAATCTGATCAACTCGGGAAATTCGAAATTGTCAAGGAGGAAAACTTGCATTTTACTGAAAGGTGTACTATTTAAAACCATCTGCAGAAAATATACCGTATGCATTTAACAAGAATATACATATTGGACAAAGTAAGAATTCAGAGACTTAATTTTTATAATAAGAAGTGATAAATTCATCATATAGAAATATTTCTTGGAGAAAATGTGTAATTAATGAAGCTATTGTACCGAGAAGATTTAAAATGCACCCTCGTAATTCCGTCACGATTTTTTGTGATTCCGTCACGGACTAGATTTAACCCTTGTGATGACCCAATCACTCCTTTCTCACGAGGGAAAAAGTTTTATCATCTTTAGGTACCGTTTGTAAGTAAGAGATGGCATATCGGAATAATCAGATCGAAACAGAGCAGCCAACAATTTAAGTAATCAACATTAGTCATAATGGAGGACTTTCACTGTGATTCCGTCAGTCATTTACAAAGATTATTTAACGAGAAATTCTGCAATATTTCGGAGGATATTATACTTTATATAAAACTTGACAGCAGTAACTAAGCAATAAGACGTAGAAAGTCCGTTTATAGAGAATGCATCCTCCGTAACGAGCGCTTCAAACTTTTAAAGTACCTTCCAAACCGTGTTCCGTCATGCCTTTTCGACAACACTCGATCTGTGCGTCATATGTGTCTGGATTGCATCAGTTAATAAATCGCTCACAGGGTGGGACGAATGCAACATTGAAATCTTCTCCAGGGCCTCACTGGCCTATGGCTGATTAAGAAGATGAACCCTAGACTGATAAAAATTCCATTCTCAGTGCCTGTAAGGGCCGCTGGATGGCGTGATCCGTAACTCACCAAAATGATTCGCAATTGCCCGCGTTGGTGCACTCAAAAGAAGCCATTTTCTCATCGATTGACAAGCTCGATTGGAGAAATTCTTGCACACAATTGTCGACGACAGGTTTTCCTAGAATATAAGACCAACAATCGCTCTCAACTCGTAAAAGAACGAGCGTTACCAGTTTGGATGTAAAAAGTGATTGGGAACTCCCCCTTTAACTGTACACAGCCAATGTTATTTCTCTCAATTCTCTCTCTATTTGGAGGTGGGGGGAGGGGGGTAGGGAAACATTTTAAGTTATCACTCAAACAATAAACCTGATAATCTGATGTTGTTTATAAAAACAAGGAGGTACAGCAATCTTTTTGAGACAGGAATTATTTAGTGGGACTGAGATTTTGGGATCTCATCAAGGTATAATATGGATGAAACTGGCAAAAGCAACCTTTAATTTGAGTAGTGACAGTGTTCTGGGGGTAGTGTATACTCCTCCCGTTAAAGCTGGGCAGATTCAAGATTTTGACTTTTTCGATGTCTTGGAGGATGACTTAATTAAATTACAAGATGGGCAATTTGATATCTTCATGTGCGGTGATTTTAATGCTCGAACAAGTAATTTAAGTGATTGTCTTGATGATGTTAACTTAAGTAAATATATAGAGGAATATGATGATTCTGTCAATGATATTGTTGAACTGCCAGACCGTTGAGTAACAGATATGAAAAGTAATTCTTTTGGATATAAACTGCTATCTTTGTGTAAAACAACAGGCCTTAAAATTCTCAATGGGAGAGTTATTGGTGATAGTCCTAGCAGATTTACTTACTATGGTGACAAGGGTTGTAGCACTAATGATTATGTATTGACCTTTCTTATGCTGTTCCAGAAAGTAAATAATTTCAGGGTTGACGACCTGCTGGAATTTTCAGACCATGCTCCAGTATTATTCAGTCTGGGAAGTGGTCATGTTGTAAATAAAATTAGAGAAGATTTCACTCTTCCAAAAATTTCTTGGGATAATGAAAAAAACCTTCAGTTCTTAAATATATTGCATAATCGTACTCAGGAATTGGATAAAATTATGGATCAATTATCACATGATGTGAATGATATAGATGTGACTGTGACTGAATTTACAAACATCTTGTTTGAATCAGCTTTTAGTGTCTGTGATAAACTAATTCATGTAAAGGGAGATAATAGACAAGATCGCAAAATATGTGATGAGAAAAGTGGTGCCCCTTGGTTCAACAAGTCCTGTCAAAGTGCAAAGTTAAAATTTAGGAATGCCCGCAATCGTTTCCGCAGAGAAGGATTGGCATATAAAGATGAATTAATTAATGCTAAAAGAGAATATAATAAAGTTAAGCGAAAAAGTAGGTTTCAGTTTTCGCGTAGTCAGAGTAAGTTATTACGGGAAAATTCTGTTCATTCCCCATCTAAGTTCTGGAAAAGTGTCAATAATGTTATTAAAGGTAAGCCTGTTGCACCTAATATTGAGCCTGGTCAATTTTACCAACATTTTAAAGATATGAATGAACTGTTACAAAGTTCTATAGAAATTTATTTCATCGTGGGTTATTAATCTATCAAGTTCTTCAACTTGAGTACTGAGATTATCAGTACATGTATTACTAAATACACCAGCATGACATGATGAAATAAATTCTGCCATAGGCAAACTGAAAAGGAATAAGGCATGTGGATTAGATAGATTGTGTTCTGAGATTTTCATAGCAGGACAAACTGTGTTAACTCCCTACTTAGTTAGAATATATAATTACTTGTACACCAATTCAATATACCCAGATAGCTGGGCTAACGGTATTATTACACCTATTGATAAAAAGGGTGATAAGGAAAATGTGGATAACTATAGGGGAATAACCTTAATAAGTGTTTTTGCTAAACTATATTCAATTGTATTGAATGAAAGGTTGTATCTTTGGGCTGAGAGCAATGACAAAATTAATGATTACCAGTTTGGGTTCAGAAAAGAAAGGAGTACTATTAATTGTGTGTTTAGACTATATAATATTATATTCAGTGCAATGCAAGAAAGGA
Organism: Hanleya hanleyi; assembly: GCA_036873755.1. NCBI lineage: Eukaryota > Metazoa > Mollusca > Polyplacophora > Lepidopleurida > Hanleyidae > Hanleya > Hanleya hanleyi. Next base: position 38,138 of record JAVTVY010044321.1, on the reverse strand, counting down.
TAACCTTTACTGTGCTTTTGTTGATTATCAAAAGGCTTTTGACTCTGTTAATAGACCTGCTCTTTGGCATAAATTGTTACAAACTGGTTGTAGTACTAAATTAGTCAAAGCTATTAAAGTAATGTATATATCTGTTAGGGCATGTATTAAGTCATGTGGAAACTTATCCAACTTCTTTGATCAAAATATTGGTCTAAAACAAGAGAGCCACTGTCGCCCATATTATTTGCACTGTACATTAATGATATATGTGAAGAACTTAAGAGTGATGTTGATAAGGATATTATTTATGGTGAATTTCAAATATTTGTCTTGTTGTTTGCTGATGATGCTGTGATTTTCTCTAAAACACCAGAAGGTCTACAGTTGCTACTAGATAAATTAAAAGTATATTGTGACACTTGGGATCTTACTGTAAACATTCCAAAAACCAAAGTGATGGTGTTTGCTACCCGTAAATATAATGGTGATTGTCTAGAGATTGTTGACAGTTTCTGTTATTTAGGCATAAACTTAAATATAATCTTGTAATGAAGGAGGCACCTAAAATGTTAATTGAGAAGGCAAAAAAGGCAGTATATATGCTAAAGCATTGTTTTAGAAAGCTTCATGTAGATATTGCTATCAAGGTGGAGCTGTTTGATAAAATGATTAAACCAATTTTATTATATGGCTGTGAATTATGGGGATTTGTTGATATAAAAGAAATTAAGGTTGTCCATATGCAGTATTTAAAGTATCTTCTTGGATTACCTAGGAACACCCCTAACATGTTTGTGTATGGGGAATTTGGAAGATTTTCTATTGCAACTGATATAAAAATTATTCAGTATTGGTCAAAATTAGTAAATAATAAGTCAAGCTTGGTATATAATTTATACTTATGTCAAACGAATTCCCGAATTCGTCTGAAGTCTATATATAATTGAAGTAAAGGGATTAAAAAGCTTTTAGAATCAAATGGCTATGGCTATTTGCTTGTAAATGAGGATTGTCCAGTATCTATATCTTCTAGTATAAAGCGAACCATTAAAGATAGTTTCATTCAGAAATGGTCATCAAATATTAATATTTCCTCTAGATTTGTATGTATATATGTATATTAAATTCATTATTGTTTTTACTCAGGCAAATTACATTAATTTTTCTACTGATGTAGGATGGAAGCTTCTCAAAATAGTTGCACGTTTCCGCTAAGGTTATCATGGTTTGAATGTTGAGAAAGGAAGATACCTTAATATTCCCAAAAATATGCGGATATGCCATAAATGTAATACGGGCGTCGTTGAAAATGAATATCATTTACTATTGTGTTGCCCGGCTTATCAACACACACGTTGCAAATATTTAAAAAAATATTTTCTATCTTGGCCATCTATAAATAAATTTAATTGTCTTATGAATCCCCGAAATAAATATGGACTGATTAACCTCGGAAATTATTTAATAGAGTCATTGAAGTTACGAAATGAACTAATTGATCAATATCATGTGTAACTAATTTTGCGAACTTGTGTATTTTCTTATTTCTACATCATGTATATTACTCTTATTGCTTAATTGTTTGATTTATACATGTATCATCTGTTTGGGCTCCCAAGCCAGCACTTCATGTATGGGAGAAAAGCCTTTCAGGCTTATTCCTGCAATAAACATATCATATCATATCGATAAACAACGGTAGCCCGATGAATGGCACAGTTTTGTATGTGCTGATCAAGCGATTCGGTTGAGCGGTCATGCCATTGTGGTTGTTTTTACCTGGGATGGAAAAAATAAAATACAAACTTTTTGCCAAATTTCTCGACTCTTTCTTTCACTGAAACATACACATAGCTTGGATAACCGCCAATTTGCGTCAATCAGATGACATACAATACTTTTAATTTGAGATATAATTTGTTTATTTTGAGAAGACAATATGAAAGTTACGAAGGTTTTCGTGAATTTGATGACTTTTTACTAAATTAATCACATTTTAACGCCCTGAAACCCAACGCACATGCTTGCAAGCTGAACACTATGGTGGCCGATAAGGGACATCGCTGCATTGTTTCAGGTATGTGGTTTGGTAACACGAAGGCAGGATGCGAAACGCGAAGTCCACACACGAAGGCAGGATGCGAAGCGCGAAGGCAGGATGCGAAGCGCGAAGTTCAAACACGAAGGCAGGATGCGAAGCGCGAAGGCAGGATGCGAAGCGCGAAGTCCAAACACGAAGGCAGGATGCGAAGCGCGAAGGCAGGATGCGAAGTGCGAAGTCCAAACACGAAGGCAGGATGCGAAGCGCGAAGGCAGGATGCGAAGTGCGAAGTCCAAACACGAAAGGGCGCAGGATGCGAAGCGCGAAGTCAAAACAAGTGCCACTGCGCATGACCCGATGAAAGCGAGGCCAGGCCGCCATTTGAATTATTTTATTTACCAATGCCGAGATCAGAGTATAGTCGCCTTTCTCGTCGGGATGGTTTACATGAAGAATAAAGTATGTATATGCTTAGATACACGAGTACAAGACCAGTCTTTCTTTATTACCGGAACCATTTCGTCACTCGATACAGTCAAAATCGCTGATTTTCTTGATTCAAAGTATAGTTCATTTATGCTCGATTTTATTGAAGACAGCGTCATCCGTCAATATTTTAACGTCGGATATATCGTCGGAAATTCTTCATATCAATCACGACATCTGCTATACAATAATAATATGGTCGGAAATTTTACATAAGATTGGAAAACATACAATAAATGTTTCACAGAAACCAAGCATAATAGTATTACATATCATACTGTATCACAGAAACTTAACATATTAAATACTGGTATATATAATTGTATCACAGGACCAGAATATGATTACAAAATATGGAGGACGACAAATGAAGTTGGACGCAAAATTAAAACTAAACAGGAAAAAAAGGTTTGGTAACACGAAGGCAGGATGCGAAGCGCGAAGTTGGAAGGCAGGATGCAAAAGCGAAGCTGCGAAGGCAAGGATGCGAAGCGCGAAGTCCAAACACGAAGGCAGGATGCGAAGCGCGAAGGCAGGATGCGAAGCGCGAAGTCCAAACACGAAGGCAGGATGCGAAGCGCGAAGGCAGGATGCGAAGCGCGAAGTCCAAACACGAAGGCAGGATGCGAAGCGCGAAGGCAGGATCGCAGCGAAGGCTGCGAAGCCAGGATTCGCGAAGTTCAAACACGAAGGCAGGATGCGAAGCGCGAAGTTTGCGAAGGCAGGATGCGAAGCGCGAAGTCGCACTTCGCATCCTGCCTTCGTGTTTGAACTTCGCGCTTCGCATCCTGCCTTCGCGCTTCGCATCCTGCCTTCGTGTTTGAACTTCGCGCTTCGCATCCTGCCTTCGCGCTTCGCATCCTGCCTTCGTGTTTGGACTTCGCGCTTCGCATCCTGCCTTCGCACTTCGCATCCTGGCTTCGTGTTTGGACTTCGCGCTTCGCATCCTGCCTTCGTGTTACCAAACCACATACCTGAAACAATGCAGCGATGTCCCTTATCGGCCACCATACATATGTCCCCTCCACACATTATAAAAGGTTTCAGTTATGCAGAGAAAACCTAAACCAAGTCACTTTTTCACATTTGGCCTCTTTCCATTTTGCCCGCCAACTTGATTGTCTCAAACAACCATCAGATTTCATAGATGCTGGTCGCTTCATAGCACAGGACCGCATCTCAAATCAATAAAACAATGCTGATTAATCGATGTTCAATCGATAAAACAATGCTGATTTATCGATGTTGTAATTGTTACCATGTATAGTATATGGTAGCGTGTGGTAACACCTACAAATCAATTAATCAGCATTTTTGTTTTGATTTATGATGCGTTAATTCCTGTGCTTCATAGTAACGATGTGTTAGATTGTTGTTCGCGGTACCAGTACACGATGACTGCTTACTTGATACAAGTTTTCTAATGCTGCCGTCAGTTTCCGTAAACTCAGATAAAATATCACGGAATATTTCCCTGATATACGATCATGGTTTACCTAATATCTTTTCGCTCAAACTGATTTATAGACGAATAAAATATTTAATTGAATTGAACTGAATTGTTGCTTCTCTTTGAGAAAGACAAATTTACTATCGGCAATTATGAAAATTAATAAATATAAATAAAATTCTTTTTTCAAATTTATTATTCTTTTCCTAATTTTTTTTCCTCATCTTTAGCTAAAATAAAGTCATCCCCATTGATGTCAAGCCAAACAAAACCTGAGTTACTACAGTTTTTACCCCTCGGTCAATGTTGTCCTTGGGCTGTTGTCCTGAAAGTAGAATGATAAGGGTAAATCTGGTCGAATTTTTTTGTGGTGGGGGAGAATGTGGAGGAAATTGGGGAGGGAGTGACGTCACAGCCCTTGGACCTTTGACCTTGGGTTGCTACGACAACGGAAAATAGGTGACGTCACGTGATGGGTCGGGTGGATGTAAAAATTAAGATTTGTCCTGGAACCTTAAAAAGCGGAAACACGGACTTTACGTAAAAAACTGGGAGAAATCCCATTCAAATGAGGCTATAATGGGGTCGGGGCGGGTATCATATTGAAGTCTTCGTCGAGGCCCATTAACTCATGGGTAGGTGCAAAACTAAGATTTGGTTGAAAATGATAAAATCCGGAACACGAAATTTACCACTAACATATGGAGAAATCCCCAGCCTATTAAATGAGTCTAGGTACGGTAATATCGGCCCCCAACGGATCCTGGCCTGCCGAAAGGTGCAGGGTGGGTTAGCGGGTGTATGTAGAATTAGGATTTGTCCCGGAAGTATAAAAAAGCGAAACATGGACATGGTGGGGAGCTTCACATATACAGTAGACAAAGTGCAGCGTCGTTCAGGTGCGCCATTGAGACATGGCTACCCCTATACACTAACCCATAGTGGGCGACTCGTGGACCCTGGAGTTTATCCAGAACTCATGAACTCGAGCATACTGGTGATGTGGGTTGGTCCACCATGGTAGAATTATCTCTCCCTCCTCGGTACAAAACTGTTTGTGTGAGTCGCAGACACACACAGACACATACGTAGGCGGGTGTAACCCTATTCTGAACAAAGAACAACAACAACAATAACAACAAGGATGACCGGTCAATAATTTTTTATCCCCTCCACCACAGCACACCCAAGCTGGAGGAGCCGCTATGGATGTGTTTACAATTCAATATGCTCCTTTGAGAAAGTTCAATCTTCGGTCATGGTCGCTCTTGTCCAATTGTTCTAAGCGTCGTCGGCCAGTCCAGGATACCGTTGAGGCAACATGTCCTGGAACAGCTGTTTGCGCATTTTGATTGCATTTTCCAGGGCCTCGCTGGGTGGTAACCCATATCCTCCTTACAGTGACACTTGGTCTTCATGATGAACCGATGCGTGGGATCGCCCTTCATTTCAAGCAGCAGCCGGCTATACTGGTCATAGATCGCCATGGCTGTTTTCCTGATGGTCGGGAGCATTTGGATGTAAGCCTCTTGGAAGTTATCCTGCCCGGCGTCCTCGATTGCCGCAGCGTGGGTATTAATGGCCGCTGTCGCAATACGGTCCCAAAAAGTGGGTGCTTCCTCTCTTCCCTGGGACATAGCCTTACTATCTGAGGTCAAGCTCTCCGTGTCAGTGGATAGATTGTCATCAGTCCCTGCATCAATATCTTCCACAATGGGCTCACCAGCTTCTAGGCACTCGATCTCTGAATGTATATTCCTCTCGTGCCGCATCATATCGCAGTGTCTGGTAAAGGTGCGCCAATGCCATATCGGGCATAAATTAGATCCCCTGCACTAGTTGACGTGGATAATGATCACGGTGACATGAGGAGAATGGTCTCATGTGTTTATAGCGTTTGATATGGATGATGCGTTCAAACAGGTGTTTCTTTTGAGTCATCGCTTTGACATACGCCGCTGTCCAGCTTATGCCCGGGGTTTTCAACATCAACGCTATTGTTTCGATTTCCATATGGACTGGTTAAGCAATGTCATATGGGTCACGAGGTCGACATACTGCCGATGCAAAGCCCGTCGTAACCCGGGTGCCAATGTGTTATGAGCTAAATCGCTGCTTCCTCCTTCGAATATCCTTTGTGGTGAAACTTGTTTTCTGTGGCCTTCAACGTCTCGCCCATCTCGGCGTCCATGCTTTCTTTGATACAAATCCATCCTTGTGTCTACATTGTGTTCATACCCTTGTACGGGTTTGGTTGGTCCTTCGCGGTTGGAGACTAATCCTGAGCTGGTTGGGGGCGGAGTTGAGTAGTGTCCCGCTGGACGGGCGCTACCAGGTGTGGACTCGGTGGATGGCGTGAAGTTAGCAGATTCTGACTTTGTGATGACCCCTCTCTGGGTAACAGGTAGCTCGTCAATCGGCGATCTTCGGGGGTATGAGCTTTTAAGTCTATGAACAGGTATCCGTATGAACGGCAGGAAATGGTCGATGTTCTGAGGATAAATTCGAGCTCTGTCGATGGGATTGGAGACCGACACGAAGTATTGGCATTTCAAGGCAATATCTCTGGACGCCCTCACGTAAGGAAAGAGGTTCTGGGCCGAATAGATGATGGACAGATTCCGGTGATGGAATCCTTTGGTTAACAAGTCGGGATGTGTGAATTATCCTTAGCTGGACTCATCAGATCATCTAGCACTATCACGTTGGTGTGTCCGGGGTGGAAGAAATATGCTTGATCGATATCGTGGAGAATCGTTGTGACGAAGCTCGCATCCTTGTAGTTTCGTAGGCTGACTGCCACTGACCGTAGTACCAGACTATGCGGGTATAGCTGATGGGTCCTTCCCCCAAGAATTTGATCACCTACGACGTCTTGCCACATCTCGTAGGGCCGCTGACCGCCATGGTATAGGGATGCTCTACTCCACTTGGCGGACACATAGCCGGTTGACTCAGTGGTGTCTCGTGTCTATACATCAGACGAATATGTCTGAGCATATTGTCGCGACGAGAGAGTGTCTTCTTGCATATCGCTCCAATTCTGACAGAACGTACATGTACTCGACATGGTACTCGGTCAGAGGGTGGTTACAGACTGAGGCTAATGGTTTACAAACGATCTTATATGAACACTCACTCACTCATTCTCACTCACACTCACTCACTCACTCACCAGCGTCACTGCGTTAAGACGGGCGTTGGGCACGTCTCACTCAATCACTCACACAAACACTTTTGTAACCAGGAGGGGGGAGGTAACTCTATTATGGTGGACCAACCCACATCACCAGTATGCCTGAGTTAATAAGTTCTGTATACACTCCAGGGTCCACGAGTCGCCCAAAATGGTACACCAGATCTATTCATCACCCAAAGGACTAGTTGCGATAAGGCTAATTTCCGTACTATGGAGGATGCAATAGGAAGGTATATTTTTCCCCCGAACCAAAACATCAACTTTTGTGTAAAGACAATGAACTGGACTAGGAAATATAAGATTACATTTCTCAGTGAGAGATTTCAGTTCCAACCCACTGTCGCCAGTTCCGATCCAGACTAGTTTGACATTTATCTTTGACTCAGAAATATGCAAATATAATCGTCAACATGATAACTTTTCCCCCAAAATAGGGTCCTGACTGGATATTTTATTTCGTTTTGCACATGTCTTCATCACATAAGTGAACATTTGGGATGAAGAAGGCGAGTTGGAGGGTGATAGTGCTATGGTCGAGCGGATTTTTTTGGCAAGATAGATTGGACACTGAGGGTATGCTCACTCGAAAAAACGTTAATTCACTGATAGTTTTATTTGTTTTATTTCTAAATAGCAGATTAAGCAAAGCGAATCAGCACTCGAGTTACGAATTTAGTGAGACAAGACATTTTCCATCTTCACATTTCAAGTTAAGTACTAAACTAACGTTCCAACACGTGTAGTGTTCGACCTGGATATGCGAAGATGGAACTTTTCAGGTCATTGTACGACCCACCTTGGTCATCCATGCATGATGGTGGATCGGAACTGAATCCCTCGGTTGATGTCAATGATGCGGTGGGTAGCCTTCAAAGTGACACTCGAGTGAATAAATTTATGAAAGATACGTGGTACCATATGATAATTATAAACAAAACATACAGTAGATGAGGGGTATGTATATCGGTGTATGTCGTATAGAACACCTTTTTATGATATCCACTTTCATCGTGGTGTATGAAAAGGTGGGAAATAATTGTATTCTTAAAAATATATAGATATTATTAACAACAACATCGAAGACACCAAGCCTCTGTGGAAAGTGTAGGCCAAACATGCAGCAGAAACTGTAGGATCTATGAAGATGTTCAATGGGCAATTTGCGCTATTTGCACCAAGTTATTCCCTGGACAATGGTGCCACGCTAGGGGGGGGGGGGGGCGGGGGGGTAATCATCGTTGTGTGCCTACGACCCCCTCTCAGCGCCCAACCATATGTTATGTCCTTATGTTGAATAGATAATACTGGGCTCTCTAATAAAAAAAAAACAGGGAACAACCTCCTTTCATGAAATCCTAGCGACGACCATGGGACCCCATGGCAGTGGACGGTGCACCGGCACATGACTGGCTGCATGAGGTCCGGTTCGTCAATCCGAGCCACAATATATTTTTCATCGATGATAACTTGTATTTTTTCAACCTGAGGTTGCCAGGGTTATCATAAATGTAAGCTTGTTGGCCCTTTCATAGAATGGTGGGAATATTTTATCCATATTATCATATTTACAACAGCTGGAAAACTCGCTCCATGTTAGAACACGAGAACGAACCGGAGTACATGTGGCAACTCACAAGTTTCCAAATTGAATAGGTAGTCGTGATTGGCTTATTATGAAATCTCAGAGAATGTCGGCAAACAGAACGAATTTTTCATAGCGTTATCACTGGATGGTATTTCCCCGATATACCTAGATTGATACCGACATGTGATTTCACATGGATGAAAAAAAGCCCTATGACACTGCATATTAGGGGCGGTCATAATGTCACTGATATGATTATGTCTCCCCCAACTATGTTGGGGGGAGACATCTAGTGTTTGTGCTGTCTGTCTGTCCGTCTGTCTGTCTGTCTGTCCGTCTGTCTGTCTGGATGGATGTCTGTCTCTCTGGATGGATGTCTGTCCGTCCCCTTGCCTTGTCTGCAAGATATCTTGAGAACTACTGGATGGAATTTCACCAAACTTGGATGGAAGCTTCATTGGGATAGCCCCCTCATTTGATTAGGTTTTGGTGTATGTGCGTGCATTCGTCCGGTGTCCGTCCGTCCGTCCATCTACTTGTACATGTATATACAGGCTTTGTCTGCAAGATATCTTGAGAACTACTGGACGAAATTTCACCAAACTTTGATGGAAGCTTCAGTGGGATAACCCCCTCATTTGATTAGGTGTTGGTGTGTGTGCGTGCATTCATCCATGCCGGGTGTCCGTCCGTCCGTCCATCTATTTGTACATGTATATACAGGCCTTGTCTGCAAGATATCTCGAGAACTACTGGATGGAATTTCACCAAACTTGGATGGAAGCTTCATTGGGATAGCCCCCTCATTTGATTAGGTTTTGGCGTATGTGGGTGCATTCATCCGTGTCCGGTGTCCATCCATCCGTCCATCTACTTGTACATGTATATACAGGCCTTGTCTGCAAGATATCTTGAGAACTACTGGACGGAATTTCACCCCACTTGGATGGAAGCTTCAGTGGGATAGCCCCCTCATTTGATTAGGTTTTGTTGTGTGTGCGTGCATTCATCCATGTCCGGTGTCCGTCCGTCCGTCCATCTACTTGTACATGTATATACAGGGCTTGTCTGCAAGATATCTGGAGAACTACTGGACGGAATTTCACCAAACTTGGACGGAAGCTTCATTGGGATAGCCCCCTCATTTGATTAGGTTTTGGTGTATGTGGGTGCATTCATCCGTGTCCAGTATCCGTCCATCCGTCCATCTACTTGTACATGTATATACAGGCCTTGTCTGCAAGATATCTTGAGAACTACTGGACGGAATTTCACCCCACTTGGATGGAAGCTTCAGTGGGATAGCCCCCTCATTTGATTAGGTTTTGGTGTTTGTGCGTGCATTCATCCATGTCCGGTGTCCGTCCGTCCATCCATCTACTTGTACATGTATATACAAGGCTTATCTGCAAGATATCTGGAGAACTACGGACGGAATTTCACCAAACTTGGATGAAAGCTTCATTGGGATAGCCCCCTCATTTGACTAGGTTTTGGTGTGTGTGCATGCGTTCATCCGTGTCCGGTGTCCGTCCGTCCGTCCATCCGTCCATCTACTTGTACATGTATATACAGGCCTTGTCTGCAAGATATCTTGAGAACTACTGGACGGAATTTCACCACACTTGGATGGAAGCTTCAGTGGGATAGCCCCCCTCATTTGATTATGTTTTGGTGTGTGCGTGCATTCATCCATGTCCGGTGTCCGTCCGTCCGTCCATCTACTTGTACATGTATGTACAGGGCTTGTCTGCAAGATATCTGGAGAACTACTGGACAGAATTTCACCAAACTTGGATGGAAGCTTCATTGGGATAGCCCCCTCATTTGACTAGGTTTGTGTGTGTCCATGCGTTCGTCCGGTGTCCGTCCATCTGCTTGTACATGTATATACAGGCCTTGTCTGCAAGATATCTTGAGAACTATTGGATGGAATTTCACCAAACTTGGATGGAAGCTTCATTGGGATAGCCCCCACATTTGATCAGGTTTTGGTGTATGTGTGCATGCATCCATCCGTGTCCAGTGTCCGTCCATCCATTCATCTACTTGTACATGTATGTACAATGAAAATCGCTTCTTTGTAATTAATATTTTTAGATACGCAGCTTTGTTTAAGATACTTATTGCTACATTAATTTTACAGCACTTTCCCTTAAATTATGTGCCCATTCAAGGCAAGGTGGGAGGTTGGGGGAGATGTATGTTTTTGCTCAAAAAAACAACCAGCATAGGCTTCATGCCGGAGCGGCAACTCAAGGGTCAAAGCGGAACCTCTAGTTCAGATCTGTAAAACGGCTTGTTTCTTATCAATGGTTACAGCAGACCAGCTATCTGACATGGTACGGCTTTGTCAGACGAACCATGCCTAGGGTTCAATGTAAGGGTTCAAAGGCAACACGGCTTGGTTTTGTTAGTATATTTCTAACAACCAGCATATTTCTCGTTTCTTTTGCAATTCTGACATTCGGCCATCGAGTAATGCCTTCGTACTATAGTGGAATCTCGTAGTAGGGAATCTCGCGGGACTACAATGGTTCGGCCACAATATCACAAATAGCATTTTGGAGAAGCAAGCTATTTAACTTTAACTCTTAGCGCTCGTGTGAATCATTCTAATGCTACCGGCATAATACGTACCGTATATGAGTAAATTTTTCATGAGATTTGATGGAGATGAATATCAAATTCAATGAAAAAAAACTGCCAAATTTAACCTCAATTCAGATTCAATTGCCTGTTGGTTACGGTATATTAATTCACCTATAGATATCAATACATGTTGATGTGTGTATCCGTGTCGCTAAGCTATTAATGGAAATTAATAACGGCCGTTCCCTAAATAATATAAACAAATGTATATGGAGACTGTGAAATATTGATACACCTAGGCTCTTGCAGGCGTGGAAGCGTTTATTGTGTGATTTGTAACTCCAATACTAAAATCAATATAAACATCATCATGTTTTGTTCGCATCACTGGTGTTACTCTTCCATCGTGTCTGAGTATAACATCGGGTAATTTTAATTCCTATAGCCATATATTGATGTTTGAAAGCGGAGGACGTCTGGCCAATGAGAAAGTTCTAATCTTTGGCGCGGAACTGAAGTCGGTCCATTTTAAGTATTCGCCTACTTTGAAGTTGGTCAAAAATCAATCGTTAACAGCTCTGCATAAATTTTCTTTTCTGCAGCGTGTAGAACAAACTGAAGTTTACAAATTGACTACCATTACTCCGTGATATCGATGATATATCACGCTGGAAAGAACTTTGTTATTGTCTCCATATAAAACTCCTGTACAGTTGTTTCATGTACCGGGCCTCAATCATGTAGGGAGACGTCATAAATGTATTCGTGTTCACTGACACAAAGGTCAATAAGTGACCTTTGATCTAGTGACCTAACAATCAATAGGCTGATAGCTATTCCCCAACTACATCTTCAGTTAAAACCAGACGGCGTTTCACCTTTGACCTAAACATAAAAGTAAGGTTGTTCTTCGCCCCACATTCGCCGAGTACTTAGAATTTTGTTTAGTGGTCGCTATACAGCTGAAATATTGCTGAACGAGACATTAAACCTTAACACTCTCTCTCTCTCTCTGTATACCCAATATTTGGTACCAATTCATAAACTGGATTTTCTACTTAAATAACTATCACCTAGTGACCTCAAAATCAACTGGCTGACAGCTATTCCCCAGCTACATCTTCCTTTAAATTTGGAGTGAATTGAATCAATAGTTTTGAAATTATTGTTTCAACGGAAAAGCGTGACGCACATACACACAAAGCCACACACATGTTTACGAACGGGGCATAGTGGGGACATCCATTGACAACCATACAGGTGGGGACTTCTTTATTTATTGGCTCTTCAAGAAACCTCTTGCTGGTTTGTGTTGTGGGCAGCCTCTGGATTTCCACGACACGTTCATATCAGTTCAAATTTGCACAGCACTTGAAATAACCAAACCCGTGGGGACACATGAAAACATTCCGGCAAAGAGGGTACACCCAGGCAAACACCAGTTTTCAATTTCAAACACAGCCGTTTGAGTTTTCTCTATAGCACACACTTCCTGTGCCCGGTACCCTAAAGAGAATGTAACTCTACCCGGTAGCCAGAACAAACATGGATCGTACTACTCGCACGTGCTTATATCCGAAACTACCCTTTCTCTATTACTGCCCTACGGCGCATGCGCAGAATGATGCGTCTTCCAATAACACACACACACGCCTCGTTTGGTCCACGGATTGCTCATATAATAAAAACATGGTGTCTGATCTTTTTAAATTTTTATTCTGTAAATAAAAACCATAATAAATATAGCCAGAGCGGCTCACCAGCTTGAATGAGTTGTGACGAGAGGATATATATGAACATTGCTGAATTGTTGTTATTATGGAAAGCTTCAATACGACATCCCTGTCCGTTATATTTGTATGAGATATACCCCGAGATTGCTCAAATACGCCCCTGCGTATCTCTAGCCCGATTGCACATGCACAGAATGGCGAGCTTTCAATTCAAATCACCCCACTTTACATCACGATGGCGCACCATCCTGCAACGCTCATTTGGATGAGATACATCCCAAGGCGAACCCAAAATGTCCAAATCTCCCCTTTCTCTACTACTCCACATGCGCATTTCACCCCCAGTCGGATCTGCCCCGTGAGGCTCCCGGGGATTGACCTGGGGTGTCGTTGTGCACACTCCAGTTCATGCTAAGAATAGGTCTCAGCTCCTCAGAGAGCTTGTCGTAAGAGGCGACTAACTGTGGCAAACGTGTGGATCCCGGATGTGAAAACCAATAGGACCCCACCCGTGTGGTTTCCGGGTGTGAAAAGGAATAGGAACCAACGTCGTGATATGACTGAAATATTGTTGAAAGCGAGGATAAATCATATTCACTCACTCATTCACACAGTCGGACCCCACGAGCGCTTCAAACTGACATCCCACATGGCTCATTTAGGCTAAGAGTGGCCCATCTCTACCCCCAAAAGTCCACTCAAATGCCGTTTTTCCCACTGCGTATGCGCAGATTAACAGCATTCCTACTACACACCAGTCCATCCAGACTCTCCCTCGCGAATGATTCAATTTGACACCCCTGTAGGACCCATTCGGACCACGGATGGTCCATCTCTACCCTAAAACGTCCATTCAAATGCCCTTTTCTCACTGCGCATGCGCAGATTGAGGACCTTTTAACTACTCATCAGTCCAATCAGACTCTCCCCCACGTGTAGTTCAAATTGATACCTCACTCGACCCATTCTGACCAGGGATGGTCCATTCTTACTCAAAAACGTCCATTCTAATGTACTTTTCCACTGCCCATTTGCAGTTGATGGTATTTCCACTAAACATCAGTCCAGGCGGACTCGCCCTCACGAGTGCTTCAAACTGATACCTCACACGATCCATTCGGACCACAAATGGTTCATTTCTACCCCAAAACGTCCATTCAAATGCACTTTTCCACCGCGCATGCTCAGATTGACGGCATTTCTACTACTCGCAACGCTACTCCTCGCTACTCCCCAACGAGTATTTCAATATGAGATCTCTCACGGCACATTCGGACCAAGGATGGTCTGCCTAAACCCCAGAACGTCTATTTAAATGTCTTTCTACAAATGCGCATGCGCAGATGGACGGAATTCAGATCACGGATGGTCCATTCAAATGTGTTTCAAGTGTTTCAATATGACGCGCCACACGAATCATTTGGACCACGGTTGGTCCATCTCTGTCGAATAACGTCCACTCAAATTCCCTTTGCTACTGCGCATGCGCAGGTAACCGGCATTTCCACGACACTTGTCCAGTTGGACGCTCCCCACGAGTGATTCAACGTCACACCTCACACGATCCATTCGGACCACGGGTGGTCCACCTAGACCCGAAGACGTCCACCACAGATCTACCTGTGCACCCCGCATGCGCAGTCAGATCTTTTCAGCGAAATTCAACCCATGGCCTCAACACCTCTTCAATCGTATTCTACAGCGTGAGACAGAAAAAGTAAGGGGCCACACTCCATACACTCTCGAGCCAGTGTATCGATCGATCTGTTGGGATCGATACACTGGCTTTGTTAGTTTTCCATACGAGTTCTGGATATAAACAGATGAAGGAGTATCCCATGAATCAACCCAATCAGCGAACGCGCTAAGCTGGTTGATTAGGCCAATTCGCTGCGAGGTATGAGATGTGACAGGTTTCAATTTCATCGCGTGATGTCAAGCGGAAATCGACATCGGAAGTCAAGGCAAAAACCACAGGCTGGGAATACCGACATGCAAATTCGAAACAAGCGCTGGGGATGAAATGTACGAGATGTATAATAGAGGCGTCGACTCAAGAACTCATTCGAATCACCAAAAATGTCCAGGTAAACCCTCTGCGAGGATTTAGGATTTACCTGGGCTCGTGAAGATGCACTCCATACTGTAAAGAAGAATGTCCATGAGTGGGTTCCCCCATTGGACCCATTAGGCTGGAGATAGTGCTGAAGTGTATGTCGGTGACCCGCCCGCTAGTGCCTGAGCTATATCATGGTATTTTCAACCTTTCCTATTATGTACTGACTCGTAGCTGAATATAGATAACGTGGCAGCCTTTGGTGCCCGTATTGCGGGTCAACCTCCCGACAGCGGTATCAATAATACCTTCGGATGATAGTCACAAATGGTCAACTTCCCGTCAGCGGTATCAATAATACCTTCGGATGATAGTCACAAATGACGTTCATTGATCTCCATGTGCTATAACCCGTACCGTATAAAAGTTCATTTTAATGCTTCCTACCTGTTATTTTCAGGAAGCTAATTCCTTCTTTGCCAAACTTGTCGCTTTTATTAAAGTTTTCGGCGTTGGTGATTAGCTGTACTCGAGCCGTTTTCACATCGACCCTGACCTTCCCCATATTACGGTAGACGCCATATTGTATAACTGCGCATGCGTAGCGGCCCAAATACGAAATATGGCGTCTACCGTAATATGGGAAAGGTCAGGATCGATGTGAAAACGGCTCGAGTACAGCTAATCACCAACATCGGAAACTTTAATAAAAGCGACAGGCGTGGCAAAGAAGGAATTAGGTTCCCGAAAATAACAGGTGAGGAGCATCAAAATGAACTTTTATACGGTCGGGTTATAGCACATGGAGATCAATGAACGTCATTTGTGACTATCATCCGAAGGTATTATTGATAGGAACAGTTGTGGCTACCCACAGCGTAGGCTTCGTTCCACAGGCTTATTTAATTATGTCCCTGTCCCCAATAGCGGAAGACCACCTTCACGACGTGGTTATAACCGGTTCAGCTTGAATCTGGTCGAACAACTCCTTCAGTTTTGCACATGAGCGAGGTACTTTCCATATGTTCTGCGCATATAAACGGGGAGAATAATCTTTAATTCATTCTTTTTAACGCTAGGTCAACAGAGTTTGAAAAGTAATCGGAATTTTCGAAAAACATCGCTTTTATTATTTATAATGTCAGTTTTGGTGGTGTGTTGCTCGGGCAGGAATCGTGGCCGAAAACATGTCTGGTGGCTGAGGTATTATTATGCCTCAGTGAGGTGGTTGATTGCTTGTTCGACTCCCATCAGGGTCATGAGGATTCCCTTCTCTCGTTTCATGTATTGCTATAAACGGTGATTTCCCTTCTCTCGCTGTTTGTATGGCTATAACCTTAACGCGGCAAGATAGGATTGACCTCTGCCCTCCAGAGATTACCGGACATTCCCGTAGATTCCCAGTGATTCTAGCGAAGCGACTGCCCATTAGAAATTGACGTGGCTAGGAAGCCAATTGACTGAGCCATAGCCATTGATGGAGGAATTAGAGCGTGATAGCAGCTCATTTTGATACGGGGGCCCTCGTTGGCCGAGTGGTGTAAGGCGTTTCGCTGGTGACCGCTAGCCTCACATCACGGAACCGGCAGTAGTAGTATAAGCGTATTTGGCTTATCTTTGACCTACTTTCGTGGAGGCCGCGTGGAGGCCACGTGACGATCACGTGATCACTATAGTTCCACGGGACCTAAACGCGACCTTCACGAAAGTAGGTCAAGAATAATCCAAATGCCTTTCTTTTATGGTTAATAAGCCTCTATGCGCCCTTTCAAAGCATCAATGGAATGAAACCCTCAGTTTCTCCACATAGCCATACAGCGAGAGAAGGGAAACTGCATTGGAACGAAAAAAAATAAAAAATACATGAATCCATGGGAAGTAAGACTTCTAGTAATATATAGGTTTTGTACGATGTTATTATGACGAGTCTGGGATAAGATCGATCACAGGGTCGAGCGTGTCGTGTCCAGTATATCTCTGCAAAACATAAACACACACAATGGCGGCGCTGCTGTGAGAATTAACCTTTCGGCATCGATCGTGATGCCAGAAAAAACCCGGAACACGGACTTTACACCTAAACCATGGAGAATCATGGATGTTTTGGGGTCCACCATTGGTACAAATGGGATAAAAAAAATCCACCTAGGACCAGGGGGATTCCCCTTCTCTTGCTGTATGGTCATATCTCCTCCAGTACATCATACCCACGCTGGGGGAGCCGCGTTGGGTATGTTTAAATTCTCGTAGGCTCTTGTCCATTCATAAGCCGTCGGTTGAGAGAGTTCAATCTTCGTTCGTGTACGATTTTAGGATACACTTGCTTTTATAGACAGTAAAGCCCGCCCACGCCTAGTTTAACGCTTCAACGCCCTGGTGAAGTAGCCCTGAAGCTCTGACTTTCATAGAATTGTAGCTAATTTATCGAAATGCAGTGACGACTAAACGCCCTATCTGAACGCCGTAACGCCCTAGCATAACGCCATAACGCCATGATGTAGATAGGTGAAAGAATAACAACAACAACAACAACAACAAGGATGACAATCCAATCATTTTATTATCTCCTCCGGTACATTATACCCACACGGTTCAGCTTGAATCCGGTCGAACAACTCCTTCAGTTTTGCACATGAGCGAGGTACTTTTCATATGTTCTGCGCATATAAACGGGGAGAATAATTTTTAATTCATTCTTTTTAACGCTAGGTCAACAGAGTTTGAAAAGTAATCGGAATGTTCGAAAAACATGGCTTTTATTATTTATAATGTCAGTTTTGGTGATGTGTTGCTCGGGCAGGAATCGTGTCCGAAAACATGTCTGGTGGCTGAGGTATTATTATGCCTCAGTGAGGTGGTTGACTGCTTGTTCGACTCCCATCAGGGTCATGAGGATTCCCTTCTCTCGTTTCATGTATTGCTATAAACGGTGATTTCCCTTCTCTCGCTGTTTGTATGGCCAAAACCTTAACGCGGCAAGACAGAATTGACCTCTGCCCTCCAGAGATTACCGGACATTCCCGTAGATTCCCAGTGATTCTAGCGAAGCGACTGCCCATTAGAATTGACGTGGCTAGGAAGCCAATTGACTGAGCCATAGTCATTGATGGAGGAATTAGAGCGTGATAGCAGCTCATTTTGATACGGGGGCCCTCGTTGGCCGAGTGGTGTAAGGCGTTTCGCTGGTGACCGCTAGCCTCACATCACGGAACCGGCAGTAGTAGTATAAGCGTATTCGGCTTATCTTTGACCTACTTTCGTGGAGGCCGTGTGGAGGCCACGTGACGATCACGTGATCACTATAGTTATACGGGACCTAAACGCGGCCTTCACGAAAGTAGGTCAAGAATAAGCCAAATGCCTTTCTTTTATGGTTAATAAGCCTCTATGCGCCCTTTCAAAGCATCAATGGAATGAAATCCTCAGTTTCTCCACATAGCCATACAGCGAGAGAAGGGAAACCGCATTGGAACGAAAGAAAAACAAAACAAAAAAAATACATGAATCCATGGGAAGTAAGACTTCTAGTAATATATAGGTTTTGTACGATGTTATTATGACGAGTCTGGGATAAGATCGATCACAGGGTCGAGCGTGTCGTGTCCAGTATATCTCTGCAAAAAATAAACACACAAAATGGCGGCGCTGCTGTAAGAATTAACCTTTCGGCATCGATCGTGATGCCAGAAAAAAACGGAACACGGACTTTACACCTAAACCATGGAGAATCATGGATGTGTTGGGGTCCACCATTGGTACAAATGGGATAAAAAAATCCACCTAGGACCAGGGGGATTCCCCTTCTCTTGCTGTATGGTCATATCTCCTCCAGTACATCATACCCACGCTGGGGGAGCCGCGTTGGGTATGTTTCAATTCTCGTAGGCTCTTGTCCATTCAGAAGCCGTCGGTTGAGAGAGTTCAATCTTCGTTCGTGTACGATTTTAGGATACACTTGCTTTTATAGACAGTAAAGCCCGCCCACGCATAGTTTAACGTTTCAACGCCCTGGTGAAGTAGCCCTGAAGCTCTGACTTTCATAGAATTGTCGCTAATTCATCGAAATGCAGTGACGCCTAAACGCCCTATCTGAACGCCGTAACGCCCTAGCATAACGCCATAACGCCATGATGTAGATAGGTGAGAGAATAACAACAACAGCAACAACGACAATCCAATCATTTTATTATCTGCTCCGGTACATTATACCCACACTGGGGCAGCCGCGTTGGGTCTGTTTTATAATTCAGGTATGCTGTTGTCCAATCAGAAAGTTCAATCTTTAGTCATGTTCGCTCTGATCTGTATGTTCTAATTCTCGTTGTGCAGGCCAGGATATTGTTCAGGCAGCAGGCCCGGAAACAGTTGTTTGCGCATTCTGATCGCATTTTCCAGGGCCTCGGTGGGTGGTAGCCCCATATCCTTTTCCAAGTGACGCTTGGTCTTCATGGTGGACCTGCATGTGGGGTCGACTATCATTTCAACCGGTAGCAGGGTATACTGTTCATAGATCGCCATGGCTGTTTTCCTGATGCTGGGACGCATTTGGATGTACACCTGTTGTATGTTATCCTGTCCGGCGTCCTCGATCGTTGCAGCGTGATTATTAATAGCTGTTGTCACAATACGATCCCAAAAGGTAGGTTCGTCCTCACTCAGGTTTTCCTGAGACGTAAGCTGACTATCTGAGAT
Source organism: Hanleya hanleyi (assembly GCA_036873755.1). Taxonomy (NCBI): domain Eukaryota; kingdom Metazoa; phylum Mollusca; class Polyplacophora; order Lepidopleurida; family Hanleyidae; genus Hanleya; species Hanleya hanleyi. Next base: position 18,322 of record JAVTVY010044321.1, on the reverse strand, counting down.
CAAGCTCTCTATATCAGTAGATAGACTCGCAGCAGTCTCTGTTTCAGTATCAGTCGGTGGGCTCTCAGAATCAGCTGGCATATTCTCAGCAACTTCATCGGCTTCTTGTGCCTCGGTATCTTCAATCCCATGTATGTTCTTCTGGTGTCGCATCATATCGTAACGCCTGGTGAACGTTCTTTCGCACTTAGAGCAAGTATAAACCATGTTGCAAGTTGAACGTCGACTGTGCACGTTTTGGGGAAACGCTTGATTGTATGGACAGTAACGCCCGCCAACGCCCTGCTTAACGCTTCAACGCCCTGGTGAAATAGCTAAGAGGCTCTGATTTTTATAGATATTGACACTAATTCATCGAAATGTAGAGACGCCCGTCGTTACGGCTTAACGCCTGTCTCAACGCCTTAACGTCCAATCGTAACGCCTTAACGCCCAATCTTAACGCTTTATCTTAACGCATTAGCTTAAAGCTTTAACGCGCTATAGTAACACCTTAATACCCTATCGTAACACCTTGATGCATGTGTGGTACACCCATTTTATGTTATACCTGTCATATTCGTTCTTGCTCGTTAGGTGTATTCTCGGCTGCTCTTGTCCAATCAGAAGCCGCCCTTTGCGAAACTACAGAGCTCGGAGCTGTGGAATGGATCGGTTAAAAGCTCTGAGCTCTTGGAGCTTATTAATCCCTATATGTACAGACACCACCACCACCACACACCACTACTACCACCACCACACACCACCACCACCGGGCGTTGTATGAACGAATATGTCAGGTATATCATAAAATGGGTGTACCACACATGCATCAAGGTGTTATGATAGGGTGTTAAGGTGTTACTATAGCGCGTTAAAGTGTTAAGCTAAGGCGTTTAGATAAGGCGCTAAGACGTTAAGATAGGGCGTTAAGCCGTAACGACGGGCGTCTCTACATTTCGATGAATTAATGCCAATTCCATGAAATATCTATAAAAATCAGAGCCTCAGAGCTATTTCACCAGGGCGTTGAAGCGTTAAGCTGTGGGTTGGCGGGCGTTACTGTCCATAAAAGCAAGCGTATCCCCAAAACGTGCACATTCGACGTTTAACTTTCAACGTGGTCTATACTTGCACGGAGTGCGAACGCACGTTCCCCAGACGTTACGATATGATGCGACACCAGAAGAATATACATGGGATTGAAGACACTGAGGCAGAAGAAGCCAATGCAGATGCTGAGAATATGCCAACTGATTCTGACAGTCCGCCGACTGATACCGAAACAGAGACTGCTGAGAGTCTGTCTACTGATTTAGAGAGCTTGATTTCAGAAAGTCAGGTTACGTCTCAGGAAAACCTGAGTGAGGAAGAACCTACCTTTTGGGATCGAATTGTGACAACAGCTGCAGCGATCGAGGACGCCGGACAGGATAACTTATAACAAACGTACATGCAAATGCGTCCCAGCATCAGGAAAACAGCCATGGCGATCTATGAAGAGTATACCCTGCTACCGCTTGAAATGAAAGACGACCCCACAAACAGGTCCATCACTTGGAAGAGGATATGGGGCCACCACCCTCCCAGGCCCTGGAAAATGCGATCAGAATGCGCAAACAACTGTTTCCGGACATGCTGCCTGCACAATATCCTGGCCTGCCCGACACGGAGTAGAACATACGAATCAGAGCGAACATGATTGAATATTGAACTTTCTTCTGGTTGGATAAGAACAGCCGAGAACACATCTAATGGGCAAGAACGAATATGACAAATGCAGCCCCAAATGGGAGCTTCTGTTAGGACAAGAGCATACCAAAATTGTAAAAATACTCAACGCGGCTGCAGCAGTGTGGTTATGATGTACTGGAGGAGATAAAAAAAAATGACTGGATTATCATCCTTGTTGTTGTTCTCTCATCTATCTACATCATGGTGTTATGCTAGGGCGTTAAGGTGTTCAGATAGGGCATTAAGGCGTTACAATAGGCGTTGACCGGCGTCACTGCATTTCGATGAATTAGGGACAATTCCATGAAAATCAGAGCTTCAGGAATAATTCGCCAGTCCGTTGAAGCGTTAAACTAGGCGTGAGCGGGCGTTACTGTCTATAAAAGCAAGTGTATCCTTAAATCGTACACGACCGGAGATTAAACTCTCTCAAACGACGGCTTCTGAATGGACAAGAGCCTAGGAGAATTGAAAACATACCCAACGCGGCTTCCCCAGCTTGGGTATGATGTACTGGAGGAGAGGAGTATGGCCATATAGCACGAGAAGTTTAATCCCCCTGGTCCTTGGTGTTTTTTTTGGTCCCATTTGTACTTATAGTGGGCCCAAAAAACATCCATGATTCCCCATGGTTTCGGCGTAAAGTCCGTGTTCCGCTTTTTATATGTTGAAACCCAATCATAATTTTACATACAACCACTCAACCATCCTGCCTCTCTCGGCAGATCCCGATCCAACGGGAAGCGAAATTAGCCCCTCCAGGCCTGGTTGATAGGGGATTTCTCTATATTAGGGGTAAAGTCCATGTTCTGCTTTTTATAGGTTCAACTCCAATTCTAATTTTACACACAGACACCCCTGACTTGATCGCCTTGAAGAAGCGCTTCACTTTGACACCTTCCACCACCCAATCAAAGCAATAGAGGCCCACCTCGACCCCAAAACGTCCCTTCTCATGCCCCTTTTTTACTGCACATGCGCAGAATGACGTCAGTTCCACGTCACACCCATCCAGTCGGATGCTTCCTCACGAGTGCTTCACACTGATTTCTCACTCGACCCAATCGGACCACTAGGGGTCCACCTAGAACCTAAAAAGTCCACCCCAGCGCTACTTGCCCAATGCGCATGCGCAGTGACTTTTTCAAAAAAATTCAACCAATGGCTTCGAGAACCCGCCCATCGTGTTCTACGTGGTGAGACGAGAAAAACAAGATGCCACAACCCACACCGCAAATGTCCATGAGTGGGTTTCCCAGTGGGACCAACATTGTCCACTGAGCCAGTATGGACCTATGCACCCCAACAGACAGCCGTGAACTTTTCAAAAAGATGTTACCACTTAGCTTCGAGACCCCTCCCATCGTGTTCTACAGATCGAGATGAAGAAAACAAGATGCCACAACCCATACCGCAAATGTCCATGAGTGGGTTTGGTTTAAGTAGTTTATTTCGAGACATGGGGGAGCGAAGTAAGCAAAGCTTATAAATACGTCTCCCCAATAAAAAAGTACAATATATCAATTGAACCTCGAAAATAAATATCAATACTTATAACAAATTAGGCGCCGAAGGAATATACAAAATGCCTTTGAAGCTCATGACAGAGAGTAAACATTGTGATTTGTTTGAGACCCTGTGTGCTGTAGAGATGAATGAACACGATAGCTTGCTGAGTACATGGTCGCTGGGCATCGAGTAAGTGTCGAAATGAGTGGGTTTGCGAGTGAGACAAACATTGTCCACTGCACCAGTATGGACCTATCCACCCCATCAGACCTACCTGAACTTTTCGCTTAGCTTCGAGACTCCTCCCATCGTGTTCTACATCGCGAGACGAAGAAAATAAGATGCCATACTAAAATTCATAAGACAAAAAAATGACCACCCCTATACCCCATACAGGCAGATATCGCAGCCATGGTTGGCGAAAGTTTAATAGTTCGATGATTCACGATCATATCACTTTAAATTACTTAGTGGGTTTAACTAACACACCCAACAGTATACATAGCTTACGCACAGTTCTGTATGCGTTATCTCTGAGAGCTTTAGATCAAATAGCCAGAGATATACAACAATCTACGTCTTCAGGAAATATAATACCACCAAACATCAGTAAAGTATGTCAAGATATAGCGTATTTTCGGTTGTATCGTCCAGTGAACATAATCGAAACATCTCAAGATCGGCTTTTCTTGAAACTCAACTACTTAGATAAAGGACTGGACATCATTAATTTACCTCGAATCCTGAATGATCCAGAGGTACGCAACGCTGTACCAAACTATTTCAAGTTCACAGAACCTCCTTGCATTTCATATAAGTATACTAAATCTATAGCCACCAAAATATTCAATTACTCCAATGCTGTCAAGGAGTTTGACTGGAACTCATACACGTCAGGAGGCTATAGTTGTGATTGTGAATTGTCGAACTTTATCTATACACCATGCAAACATATTGTGACTGGTGACCTTGATGTGGTGAGTGATAAGGATCTGAAATTACTCCTGATGAAAGGACCTAAATATAGAGCCAAGAAGAATAAATCTGAAGGCCGACCAGAAGATAGTCCTGTCTGCATTGGAATAGTACGTTATTGATTGGTCTAGGCGAGAAAAAGTTGAACCTACAGTACTCGCTGATTGGCTGGACCTCACCAAGAGCAAGGTCGTTGAAACAATCCGCCATATTGACAGAAGTAGTCTTCCCCAAGCAAAACAAGTACTGAGAAACCTCAATTCGCAAGAAGTTCTAGCAAATCTCCAGAGTAAATTCGTCATAGTCCCAGCAGACAAAGCTCCGAATAATATAATATTCATATGTAAATAATACTTTTATCAGGTGCTTCCAACCAGTCATAACAACATACCAAAACTATACTGGACTCCCAAAAAGCATAAATCACCATACAAAGCTAGATTCATAGCTGGTTCTAGAAGCTGCACCACCAAGCTTCTTTCAACCCTATTGACGAGGGCCCTTCAGGAGGTAAAAGCATTTTGGGAAAGGCATTGCGCCACTATTTTCAAGAACTCTGGCGTTGAATGTATGTGGATATTGAAAAACTCAAAATGTCTTACGGAAGAACTTGATGCTAAAGGTCACATACCGTACAGACATGTATCCACATGGGATTTCTCGACTCTCTATACTACAAGGCGGCCATCCTGGATTTCCTCATGAAACCTTGTTATCGCGATTTCTCAGGAACTACTGCACGGATCTTTCTGAAATTTGGTACACAGGTTCCCCTTGGGGTCTAGTTGTGCAGATACCTTTTCTGGTTCGATTCGAAAATCCAGTATGGCCAAAGGGCGGCCATATTGGATTTCCCCATGAAACCTTGTTATCGCGATTTCTCAGGAACTATTGCATGGATCTTTCCCAAATTTGGTACACAGGTTCCCCTTGGGATCTAGTTGTGCAGATACCTTTGGTACACAGGTTCCCCTTGGGGTCTAGTTGTGCAGATACCTTTTCTGGTCCGATTCGAAAATCCAATATGGCCACCAGGTAGCCGTCTTGGATTTCCTCATGAAACCTTGTTATCACGATTTCTCAGGAACTACTTCATGGATCTTTCTCAAATTTGGCACACTGGTTCCCCGCGGGGTCTAGTTGTGCAAAATACGTTTTCTGGTCGGATTGGAAAATCCAATATGGCCACAAGACAGCCATCTTGGATTTCCCCATGAAAACTTGTTATCGCGATTTCTCAGGAACTACTGCACGGATCTTTCTGAGATTTGGTACACAGGTTCCCCTTGGGGTCTAGTTGTGCAGACAACTTTTCTGGTCCGATTCGACAATCCAATATGGCCACAAGGCGGCCATCTTGGATTTCCCCATGAAACCTTGTTATCGCGATTTCTCAGGAACTACTGCACGGATCTTTCTGAAATTTGATACACAGGTTCCCCTTGGGGTCTAGTTGTGCAGATACCTTTTCTGGTCCGATTCGAAAATCCAATATGGCCACCTTGTGGCCATCTTGGATTTCCCCATGAAACCTTGTTATCGCGATTTCTCAGGAACTACTGCACGGATCTTTCTGAAATTTGGTACACAGGTTTCCCTTGGGGTCTAGTTGTGCAGATACCTTTTTCTGGTCCGATTCGAAAATCCAATATGGCCACCAGGCAGTCATCTTGGATTTCCTCATGAAACCTTGTTATCGCGATTTCTCAGGAACTACTTCATGGATCTTTCTCAAAATTGGTACACAGGTTCCCCGTGGGGTCTAGTTGTGCAGACAACTTTTCTGGTCCGATTCGACAATCCAATATGGCCACAAGGCGGCCATCTTGGATTTCCCCATGAAACCTTGTTATCGCGATTTCTCAGGAACTACTGCACGGATCTTTCTGAAATTTGGTACACAGGTTCCCCTTGGGGTCTAGTTGTGCAGATACCTTTTCTGGTCCGATTCGAAAATCCAATATGGCCACCAGTGCGGCCATCTTGGATTTCCCCATGAAACCTTGTTATCGCGATTTCTCAGGAACTACTGCACGGATCTTTCTGAAATTTGGTACACAGGTTTCCCTTGGGGTCTAGTTGTGCAGATACCTTTTTCTGGTCCGATTCGAAAATCCAATATGGCCACCAGGCAGTCATCTTGGATTTCCTCATGAAACCTTGTTATCGCGATTTCTCAGGAACTACTTCATGGATCTTTCTCAAAATTGGTACACAGGTTCCCCGTGGGGTCTAGTTGTGCAAAATACCTTTTCTGGTCCCATTCGAAAATCCAATATGGCCACAAGGCAGTCATCTTGGATTTCCTCATGAAACCTTGTTATCATGATTTCTCAGGAAGTACTGCATGGATCTTTCTCAAATTTGGTACATAGGTTCCCCTTGGGGTCTAGTTGTGCAAAATACCTTTTTTCGGTCTGATTCGAAAATCCAATATGGCCTCCAGGCGCGCGTCTTGGATTTCCCATGAAACTTTATCGTGATTTCTCAAGAAGTACAGCATGGATCTTCCTCAAATTTGGTACACAGTTTCCCCTTGTGGTCCACTTGTGCAAGGTACCTTTTTTTTGGTCCGATTCGAAAATCTGATATGGCCGCCAGGTGACCATCTTGAATTTTCCCTTGAAACATTGTTATCGTCAATTCTCAGGAACTACTTCATGGATTCTTTCTGAAATTTGGTACACAGTTCCCACATGGGGCCTAGTTGTGCAAGATACCTTTTTTGGTCCGATTCGAGAAACCAAGTTACGCTTAAAATTACATGTAATACGGTTATCCCGAGTTGTGACGTTGCATCACACGAGTCGGCGGATCAAACAGTGGGACACATTCTATATAGTGACTATAGAGAATATCCATACCTTCACCTTCCATATCAAGGAGTTCAAATAATTCGGAATTAAAATGTATTTCTTCAAATTTTAAATCAGTTTTCTTAGTCCATTGAACTGTTTCGTCTGCCGACAGGTCGGCTACATGAAGGGACGTCACTCTTGTGACACAACGTTACAACTCGACAACTTTAGACTACTAGTCCATCAGCCAGACCAGATATCGGTACCACCTGGGGTGGCAAATTCTCATTATGTTTTTTTGGAAGCCCTATATCCATAGATGGAAAAAAACTTTGAAAGCAATCCGGGACTCACAGCTTAATGGTAGTAATCACCTCTTAAAGATGGACACCCGAGTCCAATCTGAGGGACCAGATTTGGGGGTAGGGGAAATAAAAAGTTGAATAACTTTGCAAGTAATGGTGATACAGTGACATTTGGCCACTCGAAATGTTGATAATCTGATCCTCTATATGCTGGTATCTGTTATATGCTAATATGACAATTATGTAGGTCACCATAGGTCAAAATGTCACGAAATCTGAACCCTGACTAAAACGTGACCACCTGTAGGAAAACTTACAGCAGATACCATACCAATGGATCTTTCTTAACGTAAATGAGTTCAAATAGATGCCAAGAAGTACCCAAGTCTATAATAAGTCTAAACAAGTGAAGTTTATTATTATTTAGGCTGTGGCGCAGAACTGTTTTTGACGTATTTTCAAAAATGGTCTTTTTATTGCTCTAAAACAGGCAAAATTGTATGAAGTTGGACAGCTTGAAATTAGTTGCATATTTTGACAAATAACTACTCCAAATGCTAATGGCCATGTCTTAGGTTTATTCAGTGATTAGTTAAGCTACATTTCGAGGTAATTAGGTCACCAGAGGTCAAGGTCAAAGATTGTCAATTATTAATTTTCTACATTTTTACTTGAGACTTTCATATTACAATGTATTTACATTGCAATCTGTTTCAAGTATATAGCATCAGAGACATCGCTGGTGCACCCTGTACCCTATAGCCCGTAGGGCATAGAGCACACCAGGATGCGAGTGCACCAGGTATGGGTGTCCGCAGGGGTCAAAGGTCAATCGTCCCCCAAATCCCCTTTATCGCTCGTTAAGGCGCTGAAACGGGCGTTAGGGCGTTGATACGGGCATTAAGGCCTAACGACGAGCGTGACGGCGTCACTGCATTTCGATGTATTGCTGGCAATTCCATGAAAATCAAAGCTTCTGAGCTAGTTCACCAGAGCGTTGAAGCGTTAATCTAAGCGTTGATGGGCGTTACTGTCTATAAATGCAAGCGTATTCCCAAACCACGTACAGTCGACGTTCAACCGTCAACATGGCTAATACTTGTTCTAAGTGCGAATGATACGATATGATGCGACACGAGAAAAATATATATGGGATTGAAAACTCCGAGGCAAAAGAACCCGATACAGAGACTGATGAGAGTCCATCGACTGATACCGAAACAGAGATTGCTGAGAGTCTATCGACTGATACCGAAACAGAGATTGCTGAGAATCTATCGACTGATACCGAAACAGAGATTGCTGAGAGTCTATCTAGTGATACGGAGAGCTTGACCTCAGATAGTCAGCGTACGTCCGAGGAAAGTGAGGCAGAACCTACCTTCTGAGATCGTATTGTGAGAGCAGCTATCAATACTCACGCTTCAGCAATCGAGGACGCCAGACAGGATAACTTACAACAGCCAAATGCGCCCCGGCATCAAGAAAACAGCCGTGGCGATCTATGAACAGTATACCTTACTATCGCTTGAAATGAAAGACGACCCCACGCACAGGTCCATCACGAATCAGGTCCAAGCGTCACTTGGAAGAGAATATGGGGCTACCACGCACCGAGGCGCTGGAAAATGCGATCAGAATGCGCAAACAACTCTTTCAGGACATGTTGCCTCAGTGGTATCCTGAACTGCTCAGCGATGGGCTGATGGGGTCAAAATGGTCCAAATGAACTCCCAGAGTGAGTGATCGAGTGAGTGAATGAGGCATGTCCAACGCCCGTCTTAACGCATGGTCGCACTAACGATGGTGAGTGAGTGAGTGAGTGAGTGAGTTTACGAGTAGTAGCCAAAGTGGACATTTTGGGGGTTTGAAGGAAGGTGTTTTGCGATAGAAATAGACCATTCTGGGTCCGAGTGAGTCGTTTGAAGTGGCATCTTGTAGCAACACCCGCCAACGCCAAGTTCAACGCTTCAACGCCCTGGTGAATTAGCCCAAACGCTCTGATTTTCATGAAATTGTCACTAATCCATTGAACATGCAGTGACGTCCGTCAACGCATTTCATTATGCCTTAACGCCCTAGCATAATGCCTTGACGCCGTGCTATAGGCGGGAGAGAGAACAACAACAACAAGGAAGACAGATGAGAGAACAACAACAACAACTTACTCTCCCCAATGTTTATTTTCCCCAATGTTACATCATACCCACGCTGTGGGAGCCGCGTTGGGCATGTTTACAATTCAAGAAGACTCTTGTCCGATCAGGGGCCGCCATTTGGCACTGCATCTGTCATATTCTCGGCTGCTCTTATCCAATCATAAGCCGTCCTTTGAGGAAGCTCCATCTTTGCTCGGTGTGACCTAAGCATCATCGGACAGTTCAGGATACCACTGAGGCAGCATGTCCTGGAAGAGTTGTTTGCACATTTTGATCGCATTTTCCAGGGCCTCGGTGGGTGGTAGCCCCATATCCTCTTCCAAGTGACGCTTGGTCTTCATGATGGACCTGTGCGTGGGGTCGCATTTCATTTCAAGCGGTAGTAAGGTATACTCTTCATAAATCGCCATGGCTGTTCTTTTGATGCAGGGGCGCATTTGGGTGTATGCCTGTTGTAAGCTAATCCTGTCTGGCGTCCTCGAGTGCTGCAGCGTGAATATTGATAGCTGCTCTCACAATACGATCCCAGAAGGTAGGTACTGCCTCACTTTCTCCGGACATAGGCTGACTATCTGAGGTCAAGCTCTCTGTATCACTAGATAGAATTTCAGCAATCTCTGTTTCGGTATCAGTCGATGGACTCTCATCAGTCTCTGTATCGACTTCTTGTGCCTCGGGGTCTTCAATCTCATGTACGTGTATATTTTTCTCGTGTCGCATCATATGTTAACGTCTGGTGAACGTACGTTCGCACTTAGAGCAGGGGTAGAATATTCAAAATCATCATCAGGAAAAAAGTTGCCGGACATTTTCATCTTTGTCGGGACAAAAGTTATTGTCCGACAAACTGATGTTGTTTTGCTTCATTGAACTATTCCTGAGATTTGCTGAACCAGTCACAAATGAATTTCTCAAGCGACCTTCGCTTTTAACGTCCAGTGCTGTAATCATACCATGGTCTATTTTTCTTAAAATCTGCCTTAAAATTTCATGTCACTGCCACGCTAGATGGCGGTGATGCCGGCAGAGCTTTTGGGGCTTTGTCTGCACTATTGAGCAGTATTTCCGATCTTTTTTAATTCCCCTGGTCGCTGATTTTTTTTTCACGTAAAGTCATCACAGGCCCGCCATTTTGTCGACCGAACACGAGGTTTCCCTTCAATGTACACCTCATTCTGTGTGACTGATGCGCTTCACCCGACGGCCTATAAATACTTTCAACTGCCGGGCAAGCAGCCGAGATGTAAAGTGCTCATAGACACATGGTAAATGTAGAAAGATGACGTCGATAATTCAGACCAATCAAAATGTAGGTCACGAGGAATGCCCTTTCAACATTCCATTCCACAACAACAACAACATCAAGCATGGCGAGTTGACTTTCGTTGAGATTTGCACATGAATTCGGGGAATAAAACTAAGATGAAGCGGGTGCCTTTATCAGCGATCTCATAGCAGGTTTTGTATTTTCTAGAGATTCAGGGATGATAAACTGTGACGGACAATTGCCCGAGGGACAAACCAATTTTACCGGACAATACGTTTTTTGCCTGACATGTCCGACAAGTCAATGTGTATTTTGTTCCCTGTAGAGCAAGTATAAGCCATGTTGACGGTTGAATGTCGACTGTGCATGTTTTGGGAATAAACTTGCTTTTATAGACGGTAACGCTCATCAACGCTTAGCTTAACGCTTCAACGCCCTGGTCAACTAGCTCAGAAGCTCTGATCTTCATGGAATTGCCACCAATACATCGAAATGCAGTGACGCCCGTCAAAGCCCGCCGTTACGACTTAACGCCCGTCTCAACGCCTTAACGAGCGATAAAGGGGATTTGGAGGACGATTGACCTTTGACCTCTGCGGACACCCATACCTAGTGCACTCGCACTCTGGTTTACCCTATGCCCTACTGATTGCAATGTAAATACATTGTAATATGAAAGTCCCAAGTAAAAATGTAGAAAATTAATAATTGACAATCTTTGACCTTGACCTCTGGTGACCTAATTACCTCGAAATGTAGCTTAACTAATCACTGAATAGACCTAAGACATGACCATTAGCATTTGGAGTAGTTATTTGTCAAAATATGCAACTAATTTCAAGCTGTCCAACTTTATACAATTTTGCCTGTTTTTAGCGCAATAAAAAGACCATTTTAGAAAATGCGTCAAAAACAGTTCTGTGCCACAGTCTAAATAATAATAAACTTCACTTGTTTAGACTTATTATAGACTTGGGTACTTCTTGGCTTCCATTTGAACACATTTAGGTTAAGAAAATCCCATTGGTATGGTATCTGCAGCGAGTTTTCCTATAGGTGGTAACGTTTTAGACAGGGGTCAGATTTCGTGACCTTTTGACCTCTGGTGACCTACATAATTGACATCTTAGTATATGGTAGATACCAACATATAGAGGATCAGATTACCAACATTTCGAGTGGCCAAATGTCACTATATCACCATTACTTGCAAAGATATTCAAGTTTATATTTCCCCTACCCCCAAATCTGGTCCCTCAGATTGAACTCGGGTGTCCGTCTTTAAGAGGTGATTACTACCACTAAGCTGTGTGTCCCGCATTGCTTTCAAAGGTTTTTTTCGTCTAAGGATATAGGACTTTCAAAAAAACATAATGAGAATTTGCCACCCCAGGTGGTACCAATTGATGAAATTTTGGGGTCTGGCTCATGGACTATACTGCATGTTTCGATCCCAGGGGGATAATCAGGATTCAGACACTTTCAAAGTTTCAACATTACTGCGGGGATCCCTTCAGTATTAAATATTGTACCATGCTACTATTTCCGAGCATGGTTTCTTAAAAAAGATATCTCAAACTAGCCCAGTAAACAGAACAGAATTAGCAATCGTTCCTAATTATAAAATCTTAAGTATGTTTCATAGCTCATGCCAAAGGGTCAAAGACATTTGTCTTCTCTTCCAGTACCCAATGATGACACGTGCAAAAAAAATATACTACAGAACGAAGAGGAATGATTCTCCGGACATTCACTTTCAGACTAACGTTGCTCTTTTCTCTTGTACTATTACAACTGACATAAGTACAGTTTCTAGAAATCTTGAAACTCCTTAAACTTAGAAAGATGATATCATGGTGTTTTCCAGTGTCCCTTTTTCGATCTTTTTCGCTCAGATTCGAAATTCCGTAAACAAAATTACAAATCAATCGTTTGTTCTTAGTAACAATGGACAAAAAGATCCTCTTGTCATTAGCTTACAATTATCGGGCAATGGTGGGCGCCAAGATCCTTCAGGATCTCTCGTTTTTCATGCCAATACGGTTTCCCTTCTTTCGCTGTATGGCTATGTGGAGAAATGAGGGTTCCCCACTTGCCATTTATGCTGGGCACAGTGCTAGCGGTATTGTCGGGACCCTGTTTGGGGACGTGCATTCCATTTTCGTGAAGGCCGCGTGGAGGGCACGTGACAATCACGAGATCGTCACGTGACGGAAATATAGTGATCACGTGATCGTCACGTGACCGCCACGCGGCCTCCACAAAAGTAGTTCGATAAGCCAAATAGGCTCATACTAGTACTGTCCGAGCCCAGCTGATGCATGTGTGAAAGTTTGTCAGTTACTTGCCGACGGGCGGTGGTTCTCTCCGGGTACTCCGGCTTCCTCTACCATCCAAACTGACTATCACCATATGAGTGAAACAACCTTGAGTGTGACATTAAACCAAATCAACACAAACACTCTCATTTTGATACTAGATCCTACAGTAAACTTCGTTTCCCTTAGCAAGTTGAGACGATACTGTTTTTTGACGTAGAAAACAGATATGACGTCATAAAAATGACCCACTTTGGAAATAATATTGAAATAGTAGACTCTGTTAAAGTAGGCTGTTGTCTGAAATGCGTCCGCTCTTATAACTGTGACTTAACCACCGGTACCGGAATTGACCGCATCACCGACAGAATTGACATTTGACCCGGAAGTCAGGTCATCCGTTACGTCACCTCCGCGTGACTCCGCGTGATGTGATCAGCCTCAGCCTCAATATTCGCGAATTCTACGCTTTATATACTACTGGAATTAATCCTGCTTGGAGTTTGAGGCATACCCAGAGGTTTTGGTCGGGCCTGAATGCCAGTTCGAGATTTAAATATGTAGGGTCTTCTGTTACTGGTTTGAATTCTGTTACAGAATTGTACTGGATTGGGACCAATGTGTCATCAATCTCTGGGCAGTCTGGCTCTACCATAGATCACGTGAGACACCTAAGTAGTATATAAAGAGCAAATTTCTTATTATTTCTCAGGCTGATGATTGAGACTGATGCGGAGTCACGCGGAGGTGACGTCACGGATGACATCACATGCGGTCACGTGACATCCGGTTCATAGGTCACACCCGGGTCACTTCATCTGACGTCACTTCCGGTCACGTGACGGCCCAGCAAGAGTTATCTGCCCCTACATAAGACCCCAGTGACCTCCAATGTTAATCTACGGGGAATGCATGTATGTGTATGGGATAGGGGTGGTCATGTTTTTTCTAGTGGATTTTACTATCGGTTTGGCACCTTGTTTTCTTTGTCTCGTGATGTAGAACACGGTGAGAGGGGTCTCGAGGCCAGGGGTTGGCTTTCACTGAAAAGTTCAGGCATGTCTGGTGTGGGCATGTTAGGTCCATTCTGGCGCACTGGACGAGGTTAGTCCCAATGGAGAACCCACGCATGGACATTTGCGGTATGGTGTGTGGCCCCTTGTTTTCTTCATCTCGGGCTGTAGAATACGATGGGAGGGGTCTCGATGCGATGCGTTGACTTTTGCTGAAAATTGCTGATGACGCATGCGCAGTAGGCCGGCAGATCGAGATGGACGTTTTGTGGTCTAGGTGGACCCATAATGGTTCGATTGGGCCGTGTGAGGTTTCAGTTTGAAGCTCTCGTAGGGGAGCGTCCAACTGGATGTTTGCGGAGCGGGAATATCGCATGCGCAGTAGAAAAAGGGCATTTGAATGGACGTTTTGAGGTCGATATGGGCCAATAGTGGGTCGATTGGGCCGTGGGAGGTATCAGTTTGAAGCACTTGTTGAGAAGCATCCGACTGAACTAGTTTGTCGTCCGTTTGCAACATTCTGCGCTTGCGCAGGAAGGGAATGGTGGGGAAAGGGCATTGGAATGGACGATTTGGCGTCGATATGGTCCCATATTGTGCGTACTGGATCGGGAAGGGTATCTATATGAAGCGCTCCTCCAGGCCAATCAAGTCGTGGGTGGTATGTTTATGAAACTTTATCGTGATTTCTCAAGAAGTACAGCATGGATGTTCCTCAAATTTGGTACACAGTTTTCCCTTGTGGTCCACTTGTACAAGGTACCTTTTTTTGGTCCGATTCGAAAATCTGATATGGCCGCCAGGTGACCATCTTGAATTTTCCCTTGAAACATTGTTATCGTCAATTCTCAGGAACTAATTCAGGGATTCTTTCTGAAATTTGGTACACAGTTCCCACATGGGGCCTAGTTGTGCAAGATGCCTTTTTTGGTCCGATTCGAAAATCCAAGTTACGCTTAAAATTACATGTAATACCGTATTCCCGAGTTGTGACGTTGCATCACACGATTTTTCCCAGAAAAAAAATGGCGTCGTAGAAACGAAAATGTTGTTGTTGTTGTTTTTGTTATTGAGATAGGTGTAGTCTCTCAATTTCGGGGTAGTAAAGGGAAGCAATCCAGTTTAGTAGAATAGAAAGCAGAAACTGTCAGGGTTAATTTTTCGGGAAATTTTCCGGGGAAACCTCTATTCTATTTATAGATCATCCGGGAGTAGTAGAGAAAGGGAAATTCGGAGGTGCAATGGAGTGCGTTTGGAGGAGATAAGGGCCTTGTTTGAAATGGCTACCTGGTAGTGTGGTGTGTATGTTTTGTGGTGATGTGTGTGGTGGTGGTGGCGGTGGTGTGTGGTGGTGAAGGTAGATGGTAGTATTGGTGTGTGTGTGTGTGGTGGTGGTGGGGATGGTGGTGGTGGTGGTCGTCGTGGTGGTGTCTGTACATATAGGGATTAACACGTGTCCCCCATCAGTCCATGAGTGAGTGAGTGAGTGAGTGAGAGAGAGTGAGTAAGGCGTGCCCAAACGCCCGTCTTAACGCATTGACGTACTAACGATGGTGAGTGAGTGAGTGAGTGAGCGAGTGAGCTAGTGAGCTAGTGAGAGTGAGTGGAAGTGAGTGAGTGAGAGAGTGGTCATATACGGTCGTTTGTACACCATTAGCCTCAGTCTGTGTCCACCCCTTGCGTCTTAACGCCATGATGTAGACAGATGAGAGAAGAAGAACAACAACAAGGAGGACAGGTCAATCATTTTCTTACCCCCTCCAGTGCATCATACCTACGCTGTGGGAGCCCCAATTCAAGTATGCTCTTGTCCAATCAGAAGCCGTCGATTGAGAAAGGTCACCACAGGTGCGTGCGCATGCGTGTGATGACGTCACTTTCGAACTCCGAGCTTCAAGAGATCTTATGCGCGCGATGAAGTCACTTCGGGCGATGTCCTGGGATGACGTCACTGTCATCAAAGGTCAGGGGCCATTGGTCAAAATATGTGCGTGTGATTGGATGGTTGACAATGCGTAAAGGTGTTACGATAGGGCGTTAAAGCATTAAGATAAGGCGATAAGCTGCTGAGATAGGGCGTTAAGGCGTTGGGAAGGGCATTAAGGCGTAAAGATAGGGCGTTAAGCCTTTACGATAAGGCGTTAAGGCGTTGAGATGGGGCGTTAAGGCGTTGAGATGGGCGTTAATGCGTAGCGACAGGCGTTGACGGGCAGCACTGCCTTTCGATGAATTAGTGGAAATTCCATGGAATATCTAGAAAATCAGAGCTCCTGAGCTATTTCACCAGGGCGTTGCAGCGTTAAGCTAGGCATTGGCGGGTATTACTGTTCACGAAAGCAAGCGTATCCTAAAGACGAGCAAAGTCTACGTTCCATTCAGTAGACATTCTACCACGATGTCCACGTGTACGACTTGCCTGGACAGTTTACGTCGTCACACACGTTCACGCCATGAAGTATCCAAGCATACATGTGTAGAGTGTGCTATATTCTTTAATATTTTAGGACGTGCTGCCTCAACGGTATCCTGGACTGCTCGACGACGCTTATAGACAGGTCCCAGCCAAGAAAAAACTAACATTTTTTCCAGTCAAAGTTTTCTCAGTGGTTCCGTCATCCTTGTCTTATGCCCTTTCAATTTAGCTGAGGGGCCACCCTGGATTTGGCCTCAAATCCAATATGGCGGCCAAAATCCAAAATGGCCGCCAATACCCATAGAAGCTCACAATTTCCTGCTCGAAAATCAATTTTCTAACCACAAACTAGGTTTTTTTCTAGTCGTACGTAGGCTATGAATAATTAGTTAATTTTGGAATGATTTGTAATTGGTCTGAAAATTCAATATGGCCGCCAAAATCCAAAATGGCGGCCAATGTCCATTGAATCACACATTTTCCTGCTCTAATATGTAGAGATGGACCATCCTTGGTCCAAATGTGTCGTGTGGGGTGTCATCTCGTAGCTGAGTGAGTTGGATCCGACTGGACTAATGTATCGTCCGTTTTCATCATTTTGCGCATGCGCAATCTGGCCGTAGCATAGAAAGCAGGCATTTTGAGGACTCGTGGAGGTTTGTTGAGTGATTAACGGACAATCCCTGGTCAAATGAACCTTGTGGGGAATCAGTGTGAAGCTCTCGTGGGTCAGACTGGCTTGTTTTCATTGGAAGTTGCGCCAATCTGCGCATGCGCAGTTGGGGTGTAGTAAGTAAAGTGGTCATTTTGGGAGGTGCGTGGGGGTCTGTTGAGTGATGAGGGACCATTCTTGGTCCAAATGCCTCGTGTGAGGTGTCAAAGTGTAGCTTTCGTGGTGTAGACCATGACTTGAGGGGTGTCCCTGTCATCTGTGACGTCATTCTTGACGTCATCAGTAGGAGTAGTAGACAAAGTGGGAATTTTGGGGGTGTGAAATAAGGTGTTTGGGGTAGAGAGGGACCACGTTTGGTCCAAATGGCCTGGTTGGGGTGTCCTAGTGAAGCTTTCGTGGGGTAGAGTCATACTGGCATGTTTTTTATTGAAGTGTCGCGCCAATCTGAACATGTTCAGTTGTGGTGTAGTAAGTAAAGCGGTTATTCTGAAGGTGCGCGGGGATGTGTTTGAGCGATTGAGGGACCATTCTTGGTCCGAATGCGTCGTGTGAGGTGTCAAAGCAAAGCTTTCATGGTGTGGACCATGACTTGAGGGGTATGCGGGTCATCTTTGACGTCATTGCTGATGTCTTCAGTAGGATTTGTAGCCAAAGTGGATATTTTTGAGGTGTGAAGGGAGGTGTTTGGGGTAGAAATGGACCATCCGTGGTCCGAATGCGTCGTGTGAGGTTTCATCTTGTAGCAACACCCACCAACGACAAGCTCAATGCTTCAACGCCCTGGTGAATTAGCCCTGAAGCCCTGCGCGCCCATATGTAGCTCCATGGGTGTAGTCCGTGAAAGTACTATTCTGCTTGGTTAATCCAAAAGTAGAGCAACAACAACAACAACATCAATGATTACAGGTCAATTCTTTTATTATCTCATCCATCACAGCTCATCTACGCTAAGGGAACCACTGTGAGTGTGTTTACAATTCACTTATGCCATTGTCCGTGTATTCAGAAGTTCACTGTTCTGATCTCAGAATGATGAGGGACACGAGTTAATCCCTATATGTACAGACACCACCACACACCGCACCGCACCCGCACCCTGGTGTACCCTTTACCCTAATGGCTATAGGGTACAGGGTACAGGGTACACCACAGGTACGCGCACATGCGTGCGATGACGTC